>PVJX010010469.1:0-56909 GCA_004027295.1 Dolichotis patagonum
CGCTAACGCTGTGTTTGATGTTGCATTTTTGCTGCCCTCAATCTCTTTTGTATTTACCTCTCCTGGATCAATGTTCTCAGGGTTGGGGGCTGGGAGTTGTTTCTTATTTCTCCCTTTCGTCATGTTTTTGGTTCCTTCCATACAAGTGTACAGTGTAATTCCCAGACCCTTTTCTTGTTGGTTAAGGCTCCTCTAGAGGCCGCAGGCTAGGAGCTTTAGCCCTCTTCAATAGGTTATCAGAGATTAGAATTCAGCCATGGGCAGTGTGCGCTAGCTCCTCCCTTCCGGGCCAGTCAACCTTTGCAGGCCTTCACTGCGTCAGTGTGCACTGATCTCAGGGAGGTATTATTGTAGCGACTCACTGGGTCCCCGCCAGAGGCGCGGCCTAATCCAAGCAGATTCCACCAATCCACTTGGTGAGGGGACAAACCGGCTGAAGCCACTTCCTTATGGAGTTAGGGCTGTCCTGCCCAAATCCAACATGTTGTCCAGTCGGTTTCCCCTTTCCCGTGGGAGGGTCTTATTACCATCACTCACCGTGTGTTGATGCCCGTCCCCGAGAACTGCAGGACTCCCCGACCTCTGACTTCAGCGCGGCTGCCATGGGAATTCACGGTGCCTCTGGGTGGGTCAAGTGTAGGGCCGGTCCGGGTGAGCTGCATGCAGGGCTGTTCAGCTCTGCGCTCTGGCGGCTCAAGCCAGTCGCTATGGTGCAGATCGCTTGTTCAGGTCAGGCAGGAATTCAGGCAGCTCAAGGAGGGCGCCGTGCTTGCTGATCTTAGCTTCTCTGATGGAAGTCCCAGGACCTCATATTCGAGCGGTTTTTTGTGCTTTAGTTTTTCCCTGGGTTGTGAGAGTCCATCTCTATCTGTTTGGGTCTCTCCAGGGTGTCTTATTCTGGCATTTGAGCTGTCTCTCTCAGAGAGAGTCTGTCTCCTGCTACCTACCAGTCCGCCATCTTGTTGGGAGTCCTACTATGATGTTTTTATCACAGTAGATTTGTAGCATGGAGTTGTTTCTGCATCTTTTAATCTGTTCCACTGATCCTTGAGGATTTCTTTTTTTCTAATCGTTTTTTATTAAGCCAGACACTAACAAGGTTGACAAAAATAATTTTTTTTGAGACAAGGTTTCACTATATAGCTTCAAATGGGCTAGAAATCACAGCCATCCTCCTGCCTCAGCATTCCAAACACTGAGATTACATGTGTGTACACCACCATACACAGTTGATTGGTTAAAATATTAATGTCACTATTCTAATTAACTTTTTAAAAATATGATTACTTTTAAAAATTATGTGGTTATATTAACATCTTATAAACATTATTTTTAGTAAACAAGTAAATGTGTTTGCCTGTAGTTTAATTTCCAATACTCACTTAAGCATTCATGTAACCCACTTGGACAAAGGCCTTTGGGGTTTGCAGTTGTTTCCAAGACAGTAAAATGATCCTGTGACCAAAAAGATTAAGGAGTAAACCAGGCATAAAGGCACATTCCTGAAACCCCTTCTCTCTGGGAGGCTGAGGCAGGAACATGGCAAGTCAGAGCTAGCCTGGACAATTTAGCAACTCAACCCTGTCTCAAAATTAAAGGGTGGGTCTACTGTGGGTATAGCCCAGTGCAAAGCCTTGGATTGGACTCCTAGTACCCCACATGTATAGTTTGAGGACTGATGGTCTGGGTGAGAGCCATGGATTGATACAAAGTGGTTAGATGTAACTTCTGACTCTGACGCTAGGGCACACATTCTTGAAAAAAAGTTAACAGTCAACTAATAGGGTTTTTTCCTTGTCTTCTCTTTCTTCTTCTTCTTCTTCTTCTTCTTCTTCTTCTTCTTCTTCTTCTTCTTCTTCTTCTTCTTCTTCTTCTTCTTCTTCTTCTTCTTCTTCTCCCAGTAATGGGAGTTAAACCGAGGAGTACTTTACCACTGAGCTACACTCCTATCCATTTTTGTATTTCATTCTGAGACATTCCAAATTTCCCAGCCTGGCCTTGAACTTGCAGTCCTCCTGCCTTAGCCTTCCCAGTCACTGGTATTACAGTAATACCATTGCTGGTTTGTTTTGTTTTGTTTTCCTCTGTCTTTTTGAGATAGGGTTTTGCTATGCTGTTCAGGCTGGCCTTGAGCTCACTTTGTAACCTAGGCTGGCCTTGAATTTGCAGCGATCCTCCTGCCTCGGTCTCCTGAGGGCTAGGATTATAGGCATGAGCCACCATGCTTGGCTGGAAGACATATTCTTGAAAAACAAATACTTGAGAAGGAATTCTGTTTAGGGGCTGACACAGAGGTGAATGGTGGCATCTGAGCAGATGTAGGCAGAACTGGGGGGCAGCAAGCTAGCAGAGAAGGTGGAGAGTTCTCTGGATGGGAAACCCCATGTGTGGACGCTGAAGGCTGCCTCACGACACCCTCCCCACTGCAGCGAGGCATATAGGGACGTGTCACCTACCTCCTCTCACACGGGAGGACCCAGCTGATGAGGTTGTGCCTGAGCTGGGTCGACCTGCAGTCCACACTTTTCCAAATACCCTAATAAACTTTTGTCAGCCCTCAAATGCAAGAAAATAATGAAGGCATTAGGTAAAAATGATACTTAACACATGGAGTGACCAGGCGGGTGCTATACAGAGGCACAGGAGGGTCTGTGAGGTGAGTGGCACTGCCCAGGGCCTGCAGGGAAGCTCCTGCCACTGCGAGGAGTCAGGCAGGGTAGCGTGAAGGGCAGTGGCCGCTTCTTGCCTTTTCAGAAGACTGACACTACTGTAGCAGTGAGCACCAGCCCACAGAGCAACTGCCAGCTTCTGTGAAAAGCTCAAGACACAATTCCTTCCACCCCAGATTCAGAGATGGTGTTTCTCTTCCGTCTTCCCTTTGCTCCCTTCCTCTGTTCTTCCCTCTCTGGCCTTCCTTCCTTTTTTGCCTTCTTCCTTCCTTTTATTGACACATAATAGTTGCACTTATTAGCTGGGTGTAGTGGCATATGTCTGTAATCCCAGCACCCAGGAGGCTCAGGTGTGAGCAGCAGTGTGACATGGTCATCATTGGGTACCTCTTGGGAAGGTGTAGTGTTTGATTGATTGCATCAACTTGAGACATTTAGAAGCTTAACTAAGTGGGTTTAGCAACTCTACACCCAAGGGTGTAGAAGAAGACCCACCCTATTGTGCCTCATCATCTGGAGGTATAAAAGGAAAGGAGGAAGGACAAACACATTCCATTCTTTGGAGAGGCTCCAGTCTTTGCCTTTGGTTTGGACATCATCTCCTGGCTTCCAACACAGACTCTTCAGCTTTCCAGCATAGACTATTCAGCCTTCCATCGTAGAGCCTTCAGCCTTCTGTTGCAGACCCATCATCAGCCTGCTGGTGTAGACGTGCATGAGACAGTAGGGTAAACTCCAGACTTTGGATTGAATTCTTCAGCCTCCAGTGGGTAGACACCCTCTGCACGCTTCCTCATCCGACTCTGTGGCTGACCATCATAAGCCAATCTTGTCATTTCTTATACATTTGTATATCACGTGTTATATCTGTTTTCTCTAGTAAAACCCTGACTAATACAGCAGGGTTGACTTTGTGGTTGGAATATTTTTGGGAAGTTTCTTTTCTTGCAGCCCAAGCGTGAACAGGCTCTGGGGGCAGACTGACCCTTTAGGGAGAATGATGGGGGCCCAGGAATCTAAAGTGGGCCATCAAGAAGACCAGGAAGAGGAGCCATCTACTCTTTTTTGTATGTTGGCAACAGGTTCTGTAAGTTTTTTACCTCATGTTTTACACTACCTGACTGATTTATGAAATAGCAGCATTCTTCTCCTAACACAGCACAGGTGCCACCTTTTTCAACTGTTGGGACATCAAGGGCTCAGTGGTTTTGGAGGACTACTGTGGCCAGTGAGTTGATTTGATCTTGGAGGAGATCTACAGACTCTGAGACACTGTAAATGCTTGTCTTTAGTTCAAAAGACAACTGGGTGTAAAAGTGAGTTGCTGTCCCAATACCTCTGGCACCCATACCAACAGCCAAGAAGAGACCTATACCCATTAGAAGTGGAGAAATTGGTGTTTACCTAAAAGATTTTTGGTGGTATGTGGATGAAGATGGAGTTTGTAAACTTGTAATTTGAGCTCTAGTGTGAAGTGTGACTTGTGGTGCTACAACTTCCAGGATGCAGGAAGATCCCTGCCATGTTGATGGGAGAGCTCCCTGTCTACAGACAAAGAACTATCCATAGGGAGGGCAGATGGGAGCAGAAGTGTCCAAAATAGGACTGAGGTGTGAGCAAGAGGTGAGGGTTTCCACCTTGGAGGCAGACTTGGAGGGATTAAGGTGATAGATACAAGAAAGGATTTCTGGCCAAAATTGTCCTACAGCTAGTTTCAGAGGACTCATAATGTTGGCTTTGGGGTTAGTTTGGAGTGAGGAGGTGTTTAGAGTGACAGGACAGCCCACGTATTGGTCTTGCTGAAGGTGTAGGCAGAGTCAGCAATTGGAAAGGTCTGCAGTGCTGGGTGTCTGAGCAGTGGTTCTTAGGAACTAGAAGGTGTGATTAAGGAGTTGGGTTATGGTGAGTGAGACCAGAATGTGACAGGAAGGTGAGGAGGAAGGTAGGTGATCATGAGAGAGATCAAATATTAGAAAATAATCTCTTATGGAGGATCAGAAACATATTTATTGTAATAGAGGTAGCATAGATCTGAAATTCCCATGTTTGAGTCTTTGGAAGGAGCAGAATAGTTTGTGGGTGAAGGTGAAATGTAGAGTGAAAAAGGCCCTAAAATTTTGGGCTACATTATAGGACATGTTTACATAAACATAGTTATCCTAGTTTGTCCAGAAACCAGCCTCTGGTTGCACACCTATGGACTCACAACCTCAATAGGGACAAGAAAGGGTGCCACATCATAGCAAGGCAGATAGTCAGGGTCTTCTAGGCATAAGTAGAGTGATAAACCCTGACTGGACACAGAGCCTTGGCATTAGTGTCTATGACAGAATACAGAAAGCACCAATCTTTGTCAAGTGTAAGAGCACCCAGGGTCCAGGATTTTTGGTCACAGTGGTGTGGTGATGACCAGCTAATCCCCCTTGTTTTGTGAAATAAAAGTGGCAAGTCAAGCGGCTGGGAATTTAGCTCAGGGGCATAAGCACCTGCCTGGCAAGTAAGAGGTCATGAGTTTGATCCCCAGTATCAATCAATCAATCAATAAATAAATAAAACAAAATCAAATAAATGACACTTTTTTTAAAAAGTGGTAAGTCAGAGGTGGGGATGGCTGTGACAGTATTATGGTGAGGAGAATGAGGGCCCAGATTATAAGAGACCTCATAGTGGACTTAGTATGAGTGTTCAACAAAACAGTTAAGGGTAAAGAAAGTCAAGATTATCACCTCATATTAAAATATACAACTAGAAGGGAGGTGAAAAGATGGCAGACCAGTAGGTAGCAGGATATGGAGCCTCTCTGAGAATGACAGCTCAAATACCAGAATAGAACACCCTGGAGAGACCCAAACAGAGGGAGATGGATTCTCTCAACCCAGGAAGAAACTGAAGTGAAAGAAACTGCTCAAATATGAGGTCCTGGGGCTACCATTAGAGAAGCTAAGATCAGCGAGCATGGCGCTCTCGCCCAGCCGCCTGATTTCATGCCCAAGATTGACCTGAGCGACTGAACCTGCACCAATGCGACTGGTTTGAGTGGCCCCAAGCATGGAGTTGAACAGCCCTGCGCAACTTGCCCAGAACCGGCCCCACATGCGACCCACCCAGAGGCACCATGAATTTGTGCCGCAGCCACACTGAAGTCAGAGGTCGGGAAGTCCAGCAGTTCTCAGGGACTGGCATCAACCCTCAGCGAGTGATGGGAATAAGACCCGCCCACGGGAAAGGGGCAACCAACTGGATGACATGTTGGAGTTATGCAGGACAGCCCTAACTCTGTAAGGAAGTGGCTTCAGTTGGTTGCTTCCCTCACAGAGCACATTGGTAGGATCTGCTTGGATTGGGCAGTGCCCCTGGCCAGGACCCAGTGGGTTGTCACAAACCAATTCCCTAAGTGGGGCATGTGTTGGCACAGTGAAGGTCCCCAAAGGTTGACTGACCTGGGGGGGAGGAGCCAGCATATACTGCCCTTGCTTGCACTTCACTCTCTGATAGTACATTAGAGAGAGAAGAAGCCCCTAGCCTGCATGCTCCAGAAAAACCTTAACCAAAAAGAAAAGGGGCTGGGAATTACATTATACACTTGTACGGAAGGAACGAAAAACATGACAAGAGAGAAAAATAAGAAAAAGCCCCCAGCACCCAACCCTGAGAATATTGATCTAGGAGAGGTAAATACAAGAGAGATTGAGAGCAGCAAACATGCAACATCAAACACAGCATCAGCGGACATAAAGAGATATCTTCAGGAACTTGTAAACAAGGGCAAAACTGAAATATTAATTCAAGTTAAAGAAGAGATAAGTAAATTAATAAAAGAAAGGCTAAGCACCGCTCACGAAGACACAGACGGAAGAATGGAGGAACACAAAAGGAGAGAAACATTCAATGAAGAATATAAAGAAAACCTAGATTTCATGAAGCAGATTCAGAGATTACCAGGAAACTAAAAACTCCATTGAAAGTTGGCAAAACTGCTTGAAAGAAACTAAAGATAGACTATCAAAACTTGAAGACATGCTTGCAACGTGTGATCATGAAAGGGAAGATCTCTTAAAAATAACAAGGGAGCAGGCAGTAAATATACAAAGACTGGAAGATGACAAGAGGATCTATAACTTAAGAATAAAGCATGTGAATGAAGAAGCAGGAGTCAAAACAGAGGAATTACAAAGGCTATTCACAGAAACTATTAAAGAAAATTTCCCAAGCATATAAAAAGGAAATGATATGCAGATGTAAGAAGTATACAGAACTCCAGCCACCTACAACCCAAACAGAGCTACACCCAGACACATAATAATCAAGATCCCAGAAATTCAGTATAAGAACAGAATATTAAAATCCATCAGAGAAAAGAAACAGATCACCTATAAAGGACAACCCATCAAAATCACGGCAGACTTCTCCACACAGACCATCAAGTCAAGAAGAGCTTGGAGTGAAGTAAATCAAGCCCTGAAGGAGAACAACCTCCAGCCCAGATTGATGTATCCTGCAAAACTCTCTCTAGAAATTAAATGAGAAGCAAGATGCTTCCATGGCAAAGAGGAAGTTGGAGAATTTGTGAACACTGATCCAACCCTACAAAAAAAAAATACTGAAGGATGTTCTAGAGAGAGAGAAAAAGAATACGAGCATTTCAGGAACAGTGGCAGAGAGGCCTCAATGAACCAGGCAGACAGTGGAATGAAAGAGAAAAATAGACAACCAAAGGCAGAAAAATAAAATAGCAGAAATGAGGCAGAGAAGATTGGCTGTAATCCCTAATATAGATGGCCTCAATATACTAACAAAAAGAAACACAGGCAGAGTAGATCAGGAGATAGGGTCCATTGAGATGCTCTATATAGGGAGGCAGTGGGACCCAAAATAAGCAGTGCACCCTATGGGAGTGAAAGGGGAGGAATTGTCTAAAAAAGGGAGGCAGAGGATATTGTTAATTGGCTAACAAGATTTAAAATCTACATTATTCTCACCACTCTCCTTGGATGGATTACGTGCTGTTCCAGTTTGTCTACTTACACTAGATTTGAGGACATGGTCAGCTATCCCAAAAATAAGAGGACATATTATGGTAATCGCCCTTAATTTCCTATCAACTTAATCTGAAGCCCTGTATAACTTATACTGTCTTATTATGACTGATCTTATTTGAATCTGGTTTGTTAGATTGCTACTTTGTATTGACTGATTTTATTTAAATCTGTTATGATTGATAGCAGCTTCAAGTCTAAGAGTATAGGCAACTACACTGAAGATGACAAGATTCACTAAGATACCCACTCTGGTTTGATTATTACCTGCTTTTGAAGTCTTATAATGTCTCCAATACTTCATTTTTATTGAAGTTGTTATATACTGCTGAGATATCATGGTAACTATTGTAGATCACCTTGTATTGTGGTTTTATGTGACTTTTTTGCTTCATGCTTTTCTAGGAATTGTTTTGTTTTGTCTTGGTTTGTTTTGTTTTTCCCTCTAATACATAAAGGATAGATATACAGGTAGAGACTCACACATGTGTAGAGCTTATAAACAGTTTACAAGAACCAACTATATAATGCATGATGAAATGAACAACTGCTTTGAAGAAAAAGAGACACTATAGTACCCAGTGCTGATTCCGTAATGTCATGATGTGAAATCCAGCAAAACTATCATTCTTTGTTCAAAGTGATTTTAGCTCATTTGTTTTGTTTAAGTTCAACACACATGAAAGTATGCACAGCTGTTTTGAAGAGAATGAGAGACAGTATGACAGCCATTCTTGGCTTCCCTATTGTCTGGTCTTGAAGACCTGAAATGTCATCCTCGTTCTGTTCAGATCAGTTCCATACTCTGTTGTTTCATGTGAATTCCCTGTATGTGATGATATAGACAACTACTTGGAAGAAAACAAGAGTCAGTATGATAGAGAGTGAATATCTCTGATTGTCTAGTTTTGAAATGTATGTCTCTTACATTGCTTTCTTGTGATCCACTTTGTTCTGTTTTGTTGTGTTTAATTTTACCCTTTTGATATAATTGCATGTATATTGAGTGTGTAAGATGGATGACCATATTTCTGTTTTTGTCAGATCGTGGAGCAGAACTGTTAACAGTCTCACTGTTTGAATGTCTACTTTACATGTTTTAACTTTGTAATTTGAACAACTATTTCCAAGATGTCAGTAGGTAATTTATCAAGTAATGATTTCTTAGGTTTTTTTTGTTGTTGTTGTTGTTGTTCTTTTCCTTTTTTTCCTTGGAATCCTGTATTGTTACTATCCTTTATTCTGTTTTGTTTTGTTTGGGGTTTTTTTTCTCTTTAAATAAAATTTTTAAAAAATAAAATAAAATATACAAGTAACTTTATATGGGGTTTGGAAGTCTTCTGGGAAGATGGCCCAGAATCTGACAGAAAAGAAAACAACTAATATGAGGTAAAAGATCAGAAACCAGATGGGATAGCAAGACATGGTGGGTAAGCTTAGACGTTTTGTTAGGGTTTTTTGGTGAGGTGAAGATGGATGAGAGACAACAAATGTGATGACCACTCTGGGGTGAGAGTTTGGGGTTACCAGTGTCTAGATTGTCAGGGTACAATTTGGCCTGGGTAATGTGGAACCAGGGAAAAAGGCTGGTGACCTTGATAGTTGTTGGTGTCATGAGAAGAACCAAGTATGGTCCCATCCACTGGGGTTGTAGTTCTGTGGGCTTAGAACATTTGAGATATATTAGGTCACCCAGAGTTATGGGAAGTTGTGGGGTTTCATCATCTATTGGTTGTGGGAGACATAGATCGGCAGGTTGTCATAAAAGATGTCTAAGGAAGGAAAGGATTGAGATTTAGTCTGTGATGGGGGAAGATTTTGTGAGGTAGGTAAGTTGTGGAGCAAAAAACCATATATGAGCTCAAATGGACTTAGGAATGTTGATGCTCGAGGAAGTGCTCTAAGTCGAGTTAGGGTTAAGGGAAGAAGTTGGGGCCAGGTTAGATGTAGCTCAAGAATGAGGTTTGTGAGGTGTATCTGTCTCTGCTTTTCCATTTGCTTTTTCTGCTTTTCCTGAGGACTGTGGGTGATATGGTATGTGTAAGTGCCAAGTAATGTTCAGACCCAAGGCTCCTGGTTGAGTAATCTGGCACATGAAAGCTGGGGCACTGTCTGATTGCATAGTTTGAAGTAATCCAAATCTGGAAACAATCTCTTGTTTAAGAATATTGGCAGACTATGTGTGCAGTCTCTTGGGCTGTGGGAAAGGCTTCTATCTATCCTGAGAAAGTACAGATGAAAGTGAGGAGATATCTGAAGCTTTTGTATCTTGGCATGTGTGTAAAGATTGTCTGCCAGTCTTCACCTGGGGTGTGCCCCCGAAATTGGTGGGTTAGGAAGGAAGGGGGAGGTAGGTGTCCCTGAGGAGAGGTTTTGGTGCAAAGATGACAGTTGCAAGAGACCTGATGAATAATACTTTTAGGGAGGGATGAGTAGTGGCTGGAGTTAGGAGTTTGTATAAGGCTTGAGTGCCCACATGAAACCAGTTGTGTAAGTTAGTGATGATGTTTCTTGGCCTGTTGATCTGGAAGGAGAAGTTTTGATTCCTGGAAAATCCACCCCTGAGTGTTTTGATTATAGGTAGTTTTGTGAATTAGTTGTCATTGTGAGGTGAATATTGAGGTGGGGGCAGAGTGTTTGGGATAAGAGGAAGAAGATGAGAGGGGTATGGCCATTGTGCAGCTAACTTGGCCCGTGTGTCAGTGAAGGCATTACCCTGAGAAATAGTATCTGAGGATGTTTGGTATCCCCTGCAGTGAATGACTGCTACTGTTTTGGAAGCTGAGTTGCTTCTAGTAGTTTGAGAATGCAGGGTGCATTAGTGATGAGTGTTCCTTGAGTGTTGATTACACCTCTCTCCTGCATGGGAATGAATGTGTATTTTGAGTCAGTGTGGATATTTATGATCCTGTCTTTGGCCAGTATAAGGGCTCGTGTGAGAGTGGTAAGTTCTATCTTTTTTGAATATGTCTCCAGTGGCAGTGGACTTGCCTCTATTACCTCAGAACCATTGACTATAACACATCCTGCCCTCTTTTGAGTATCTGTGTTGGTTGAGATGCCACCAATGAACTGTGCATTGGAGGTTATGGAGGGAGGAGTGCTATTAATGTGAGGGAAGGGGGCAGGGGCCATCTGTAAGACCTCAATGCAGTCATGGTGAGGGATCTCACCAGAGGTCAGCAGTAAGGTGGATGGGTTGAGGGGGCTGCTGGCAGAGATAGTGACTTAGGGGTCTTGTATGAGCATTAAGTGAACTTGTTGTGGGTAGGAAGGAGTCATTAAGTCAGGGAGTGTTTTGTGTAAAATAAGGTCATTGAGGCAATGGGATGAGTGGACTGTGATTGATTGACCTAAAATGAACTTTTTGGTTCCTTGTGTTAATGTGGCTGCTGAGGGTGGGCACGAAGGCAGGGAGGCTAGCCACTTACTGTGCTGTCTAATTGTTTTGAGAGGTAGGCTACTTCTTGGAAGGAAGGTCCCTCTTGATGGCCTAAAACTCCCACAGCATTATGATCTTGAGAGGTTTGGTTGGGTTTGGGAGAGTGAGAACTGGGGCTCTTAAAAGGACCTCTTTCAATTTAGAAAATAGAGTGTTTGGGAGTAGTGAGATTGAGAGACTCTGATAGGGAACCTCTGGATAACATGTGAAGAGGTTGAGCTAGCATAGCAAAGTTAGGGAGCCAGAAGTGAAAGAAGTTTGCTAGACCCAGGAAGGATAAAACCTGTTGTTTGGTAGCTGGCACCTGAAAGTCATGGAGTAGGACTTTGTGATTGGAGGTTATGGAGTGAATAGTGAGGGTGAGGGTAAGTCCTAGCTACTTGACCTTTGGTGAGGCTATTTGAGTTTTGGTGGGGGACACCCTATATCTGCAGTCTGAGAGACAGTTAAGAAGAGTAGTCATATATCATATAGCAAGGGAGTAAGATGAGGAACACAGGGGAAGGTCATTTGTGTATTGGAGGAGGGTGCTAGGTTTGAGATTGACAGTCATGAGATCAGCAGTCCCTAAAGCCTTGGGATAGGACTGTCCATGTGCAAGCAAAGAGATCTTGCAATCAGGTATAAAGGGATAGTGAAAAATGCATCTTTAAGATCCAACACAGAAAAGTGGGAGGTAGATAGGAGAATATAAGACAGTATAGTGTAGGGGTTTGGCACCACCAGGAGAATTGGCATCACTGCATTGTTAATGGCTCTGAGGCCTTGAATTAAGCAGTGGGAACCTCTGGACTTGAGTACCGGGAGAATATGGGTATTGTAGGATGAGTGGATGACCTTAAAAAAACCATTGGTTAACAAGCAATTGATTATAGGTTGAAGTCCTTTTTGATGTTTAAGGGCTATTGGGTATTGGGGGAACACAGGGAAAAAGCAAAGGGTCTTTGAGGCAGACCAACACTGGATTGGTGTAGGTGACATGGGTAGGGTTGGAAGTATCCCAAACAGTAGGGTCAAAAAGGGGAAGAGGAAGGAGAGGAGTGAAAGTGGTGCTGCATAACAGCTGGGTCTGAAGTATAAGGGTTGTGGGAAGCAGGAAAATGTAAGAAACATTGAGTCTTTGGAGGAGCTCTCTATCTAAGAGGGATGTGGGGCAGGTTAGGATTATAAAATAATTCTGAGTGAAGAAAAGAATTTTTTTAAAATTTTATTTAAAGATAAAAAAAAACAAAACAGAATAAAGGGTAGCAACAATACAGAATTCCAAGGAAAAAAGGAAAAGAACAACAACAAAAAAACCTAAGAAATTATTACTTGACAAATTACGTACTGACTTCTTAGAAATAGTTGTTCAAATTACAAAGTTAAAACATGTAAAGTAGACATTCAAACAGTGAGACTGTTAACAGTTCTGCTGCACGATCTGACAAAAACAGAAATATGGTCATCCATCTTATCCACTCAAATATACATGCATTTATATCAAAAGGGTAAAATTAAACACAACAAAACAGAACAAAGTGGATCACAAGAAAGCAATGTAAGAGACATACATTTCAAAACTAGACAATCAGAGATATTCACTCGCTATCATATTGACTCTTGTTTTCTCCCAAATAGTTGTCCATATTGTCACATACAGGGAATTCACATGAAACAACCTAGTATGGAATTGATCTGAGCAGGACGAGGAGGGCATTTCAGGTCTTTAGGGAAGCCAAGAACGGCTGTCATATTGTCTCTCATTCTCCTCAAAACAGCTGTCCATACCTTCATGTGTGTTGAACTTAAAAAAGACAAAGCAAGCTAAAATCACTTTGAACAAAAAGTGATAGTTTTGCTGGATTTCATATCATGACATTATGGAATCAGCACTGGGTACTGTAGTGCCTCTTTTTCTTCAAAGTAGTTGTTCATTTCAACATGTGTTATATAGTTGGTTCTTGTAAACTGTTTATAAGCTCTACACATGCATGAGTCTCTACATGTATATCTATCCCTTCTGTATTAGAGGGAAAAACAAAACAAAGCAAGATAAAACAAAGCAATTCCTAGAAAAGCATGAAGCAAAAAAGTCACATAAAACTACAATACAAGGTGATCTACAATGGTTACCATGAGGTCTCAGCAGTATATAACAACATCAATGAAAAAAGAAGCATTGGAGACATTATAAGACTTCAAAAGCAAGTAATAATCAAACCAGAGTGGGTATCTTAGTGAATCTTGTCATCTTCAGTGTAATTGCCTATACTCTTAGACTTGATGCTGCTATCAATCATAACAGATTTAAATAAAATCAGTCAATACAAAGTAGCAATCTAACAAACCAGATTCAAATAAGATCAGTCATAATAAGATAGTGTAAGTTATAATGGGCTTCAGATTAAGTTGATAGGAAAATTAGAGATGATTACCATAATATGTCCTCTTATTTTTGGGATAGCTGACCATGTCCTCAAGTCTAGTGTAAGCAGACAAACTGGAACAGCATGTAATCCATCCAAGCAGAGTGGTGAGAATAATGTAAGTTTTAAATCTTGTTACCCAATTAACAATATCCTCTGCCTCTGTTAGACAGTTCCTCCCCTTTCACTCCCATAGGGTGCACCACTTGTTTTGGGTCCCACTGCCTCCCTATACAGAGCATCTCAATGGACCTTATCTCCTGATCTACTCTGCCTGTGTTCTCTCTGTTAATACTTCAAGGCCATCTATATTAGAGATTACAGCCAATATTCTCTGCCTTATTTCTGCTATTCTGTTTTTCTGCCATTGGTTGTCTATTTTTTTGTTCCACTCCACTGTCTGCCCTGTTCACTGAGGCCTCTCTGTCACTGTTTCTGAAATGCTCGTATTCTTGTTCTCTTTCTCTCTAGAATGTCCTTCAATATTTTTTTGTAGGGTTGGACTGGAGGTCACAAATTCTCCAAGTTCCTCTTTGTCATGGAAGCATCTTGTTTTCCATTAATTTCTAGAGAGAGTTTTACAGGATACATCAATCTGGGCTGGAGGTTGTTCTCCTTCGGGGCTTGAATTACTTCACTCCAAGCTCTTCTTGACCTGATGGTCTGTGTGGAGAAGTCTGCCGTGATTTTGATGGGTTTTGCTTTATAGGTGATCTGTTTCTTTTCTCTGATGGCTTTTAATATTCTGTTCTTATATTGAATTTCTGGGATCTTGATTATTATGTGTCTGGGTGTAGCTCTGTTTGGGTTGTAGGTGGCTGGAGTTCTGTATGCTTCTTACATCTGCATATCATTTCTTTTTTCTATGTTTGGGAAATTTTCCTTAAGAATTTCTGTGAATAGCCTTTGTAATTCCTCTGTTTTGACTCCTGCTTCTTCATTCACATGCTTTATTCTTAAGTTATAGATCCTCTTGTCATCTTCCAGTCTTTGTATATTTACTGCCTGCTCCTTTGTTATTTTTAAGAGATCTTCCCTTTCATGATCACACATTGCAAGCCTGTGTTCAGTTTTTGGTAGTCTATCTTTGGTTTCTTTCAAGCAGTTTTGCCAGCTTTCTATGGAGTCCTTAGTTTCCTGATAATCTCTTTGAATCTGCTTCATGAATTCTAGGGTTCTTTTGTATTCTTCATTAAAGTTTTCTCTCCTTTTGTGTTCCTCCATTCTTCTGTCTGTGTCTTCTTGAGAGGTGCCCAGCCTTTCTTTTATTAATCTACTTATCTCTTGTTTCATTTAAATTAATATTTCAGTTTTGGTCCCGCTTACGAGGTCCTGAAGATATCTCTTTATGTCTGCTAACACTGAGTTTGATGTTGCATGTTTGCTGCCCTCAGTCTCTTTTGTATTTACCTCTCCTGGATCAGTGTTCTCAGGGTTGGGGGCTGGCGGTTTTTTGTTATTTCTCCCTTTTGTCATGTTTTTGGTTCCTTCCATACAAGTGTACAGTGTAATTCCCAGCCTCTTTTCTTGTTGGTTAAGGCTCCTCTAGAGCACACAGGCTCAGAGCTTTTTCCCTCTTTAGTTGGCTATCAAAGATTAAAGTTTAAGCACAGGCAGTGTGTGCTGGCTCCTCCCCTCCAGGCCAGTCAACCTTTGCAGGCCTTCACTGTGTCAGTGTGCGCCGAGCTCAAGGAATTAATTTGTAGTGACTCACTGGGTCCCAGCCAGGGGCACGGCCCAGTCCAAGCAGATTCCACCAATCCGCTCCTCGAAGGGAGCAACTAACTGAAGCCACTTCCTTATGGAGTTATGGCTCTCCTGCCCAAATCCAACATGTCATCCAGTCATTTGCCCCTTTCCCGTGGGAGGGTCTTATTCTTATCACTTACCGAGTGTTGATGCTGGTCCCCGAGAACTGCTGGGCTCCCTGACCTCCGACTTCAGTGTGGCTGCAATGCGAATTCATGGTGCCTCTGGGTGGGTTGCATGCAGGGCTGGGTCCAGGCAAGCTGCATGCAGGGCTGTTCAGCTCCACACTCTGGCCGCTCAAGCCAGTCGCTTCGGCAAGGATCGGTTGGTCAGTTCTCCGGCAGGAATTCAGACGGCTCGAGGAGGGCACTGTGCTCGCTGATCTTGGCTTCTCTAATGGTAGTCCCAGGACCTCATATTCGAGCAATTTTTTGCACTTTAGTTTCTTCCTGGGTTGTGAGAGTCCATCTCTCTCTGTTTGGGTCTCTCCAGGGTGTTTTATTCTGGCATTTGAGCTGTTTCTCTCAGAGAGGGTCCCTCTCCTGCTACCTACCGGTCCGCCGTCTTTGGACTTCCTTGAAGGAAAGAATTTTAAACCTGCAGGGAATTGTCCTATCTGGAGGGGTCTTGTAGGTTGGCCATCATCCCTGTGACAGAGACTGTGGACCAGGTACATCGACCTGAGAACTCAGGAAGAACACTACAGGTGGCTTCTGTGTTAACAAGGAAAGAAAATGTCCTACCTGAGATATCCAGCAGGACTCGGGGCTCTGATAAAGATACTTTAATGGGGGCCACAGGCCCCGCACTCCATCAATCCTTTTCAGTGGCAATGCAGAACAACAGGTCAGCTAATGATGAGTCTGATTGCGGTGACAGGATTTCCTGTGAGGGCAGGGAGGCTGATGATTTACCCACTCTCTGGAAGGGCAGTCACACTTCCAGTGTCCCTTCTGGTTGCAGATGGGACAAGGTCTCGGTGGTGCCTACAGGTTGGGCAGACTTGTGCCCAGTGTCCTTCCTTGCTGCACTTGAAGCATGGTACTGAGTGGGCTTGGGTTTTTGGTTCTCCTTTGACCTGTATTTTATTTTGAGTGCTGTAGCCAAAAATTGGCAGTTAAGCTTAACTTGAAATTTAGCTTTTTCTAGATCATTTTGCTTTTGTTGATCTTATTATTGAAGACACGAAAAGCCACATCCAGGAGATCTCTCTGTGGAGACTGAGGGCCAAGATCCGACTTTTTGATTTGGCTCTGATGTCAGGTGCCACTTGGCAGATAAAATGGGAGTTAATAAGGATTACCCCTTCGAGTGGGAATTTACATCAGTAAATTTGGTGAGTCTCAGTGAGACAAGTTAAAAATTCAGCAGGATTTTCATTGGAGCCACTCACCCCATTGATCCAAGTCATGGCACCAAAAATGTTAGGGTTTTTTTGTTTTTTGTTTTTTTGCATAGTAGAGAAATGAAGACAGAAAAGGAAAAAGGCCTTTATTGCAGGCACAGAAGGGCTGCAGAAGAGCGCAAGATCCCTTTGAGGCAGACAGAGAAGCTGTTGGGCTTTTATTAGGTTTGACGGGGTGAAGTTTGGAGGGGGCACAGAAATATATAGCGACAGCTGATTGGGGAGATGCTGGCATGAGCGTGAAAAGCAGGAAATTCAATTTGGGCTTGGAAGAAGAACACAGAAGCCAGTATTGGAGGGACACGCTGCCATTTGAGGGTCCAGAGTCATGTTGGACAGGTGCCAAGCTGGGCCTGACAGTGTTTCATACAGGCAGAACCCATCAATAAGCAAGCAATTAAACCCAAAATTCCACATTCCTATAGAATGCTACCTCAAAATTGTTATATTACTACTGAATGCTATATAATCGATGTGACCATGAGACTTTTACTGACTGTACTTTAATGTGACTGACTGTATTTCCTAGCTTTACACACTACAGTGTTTCCTGGGACACAATGATGGTGAAATCCAGCAGTTGATGGGGTAGACACAGTGGGTTATAAACAAAGTAGATCGACTATATGTTAGTAAATATTGAGTCTGGGTAATAGATGCATAGAGGATCATTTTATCACTCTGTTTATTTCATGTACATTTAGAAATTTCTGTAACAAAACCTTTAGAAAAATTTCCATATGTAGCAATGTCTAGAGCCTATGTCTGCTATTCAAAAACAGAAACACAAAATAACAATTGTAAATTGTTTTCATTTCCTTTAGCATGGTTTTCCTTGAAAGGTTTTTGTCCAGTTATGTGTTTCAAGATGAATATAGAAAGCAGTATATATTTAACCTTTCTCCTTTACCCAACTTCTGGGTGCCTTCTCTACTCCCCCAATCACAGTGATGACAGTAAACAATTCCCTTTAATTTCACCTCAACACTCAGCCACTGTCAAATTAATTGCTACCTTTGTGTTGCTGCTGCCTGCTGGGAGCCAGTGAGAATATTTTTAAAAGCCTCACAAGTGAGACAATGTTTTAGCATCTATAAATTCACTATTAATTTAGCAAGCTCTCCACTTTTTGGTAACATTTAAGCTAAAAATTTGAAGTTCTGGCATTGAGTTAATTCTTGATGATAATGCGAACATATGTTGCCTTAGAGGAGTCTCCAGATCTCCATTTTTACCCACTGGTGTTGAGAAGGGAGCTCCATAATACTTTCCAATTTCTAGCTATAAATTCTACAGGATATATAGCCCAAGGAAGAGCTCCCTACCTCTCTTCATTAGCAATTGTTAGTGCAGAATAGATTCTATTTATAAAAAACTCTAATGGAGCTGGGCATGGTAGCACATGCCTGTAATCCTGGCACTCAGAAGCCTGAGCCAGGAGGACTGCTGTGAGTTTAAGAACAGCCTGGGTACAAAGCGAGCTCAAGGCCTGCCTCAACTGCATAGTAAGACCCTGTCTCAAGAAGACAAATAAATAAATATATAAACTCTAACAGATTTGTAGAAGGGGAATTTATGGAGGATTTTAGTGAGCATGGTAAGATCAAATTTTATGTTAATTAAAAATTTCGATTTCTTTTCTCTACTCTGTGTGTATGTTGTGCTGAACTCAAACACAGGACCTTGTGCACACTCTGAACTGTATCCCCAAGCCTCTCAACTGTTTTTATTTCCTAGTTTTATTTACATATTTTTGTAGTGCTGGACCTTGAGCCCAAGAGTAGTTCACCTCTGAGGTATATCCCAAGCCTTTGTGCATATACGTGTGTGTAAATGTTTCAAAACATGTTCGCACTAAGTTCCAGGTGGGTTTGAACTTGCGATCCTCCTTCTTCTGCCTCTGTGAGTGCTAGGATTACAGGTATGTGACACCATGTCTGGCTTGACTCATTTTCTTTAAATTTACTTATTTACTTTAGCTGATGAAAATCTTTCTTTCTTTCTTTTGATGGTGCTGGGGATTGAACTCAAGGCCTTGTGCATGCTTCTTTCTAATAAGGATTTAATCAGAAAGAGCCATACTCTTTAATTTGATTTAATGATATTTCTTAATGTTAAGGAAATCAGGCAAAGATATGTGAAAGGTGTTCAACTTCCTCCAGTCTTCTCAACCTACTATTTATCAAAGGAAAAAAAATTAAAATGTGTAATTTGAATTATAGCTTACCTTTGATAATAAGATTTCCCATTTGAAAAATATACTTGCCCCAACTTCAGACCTAGCATGCCAAATTAAATTGAGATTATATTTTTTGTGAGGAGTCATTATTTGTAAGTCAACTTCTCTAGGGAGCTTGGTGTTTTATCTTGTAGGCTTAGGTAGTGCAGAACTTTCTGAAGTGATAACAAGTTTGCTTGTAATGTAAGAACACAGGAGCTAAATGCGGAGACATGACGTCATTTTATCCACCTCAGACCTTGAAGAAATGGTACTGGAGATCTGAAAGGCTACTGACATTCACTCGGGAGAGATAAATGCTCTCTCCGATCTGAGTTAATAACATGTATATCCAGAATTAAACCACCTCTCCTGCCTCAAATTCTGTTCCTTTAAATAGGCACCCACCAGATTATAATTTCTACTTGTTTGAAGGCAGCTGGAATCGGATCACAACAGGCAGGGCTGGAAGGAACAACTGTTCAGAGCAGCACAATGGAACTGGCTTCGCTCCCAGCATCTTTCTTGCCACCTTTAATTATCGCTCGACTCTGACGCTAGAAAGAAACAGTCAGGGGAGAAGAATTCTGCAAGGGGGTGGGGAGAAGTGTTTATAGTTTTCCTAAAACAAAATAAGGCACTTTCCAGACTGTGCCCCCACGTTATTATATAAGCTCACACTGCTCCGGGGAAATGGTGCCCTGGCAGGACACCGCTGAGGAGCTGAAGCAGGTAAACACCCCGAAATCTCCCTCTAAGCCTCCAGGCCTAATTCAGTGATGGGAGCGTGGCTAAATTGCTGAGCTTAAAATAACTGCCTCATGCATAGTCATATTGATTATGACTGAAGAGCACTGAGCAGCCGCCTCCTATTTTTAGTGTAGAGAACTCCTCGGAGGAGCTGAGGGATGTGTTTACTGTTTTCTGGCCCTGCGACTGTGCACGCCTGCGGTGTGTGACTGAGCAGACAGTGAGAACACTTTCTGGCCCACAGGATGCTCGGTGACACAGGAGGCAAGAGAAGATGCATGCTGTGCTCTGAATGTCTCTTCCAGGATTGGGGCTGGAGTCCTGGTTCCCACAGTGATGGCCTCAGAACCAGGTCACAAGGGGGGAATGCCTTCTAAGCCCTCACAGGACCGCTCCCAGAGAACTCCCTGGTCTCCTCCCCCGAGGACACTCGAGGACTTGGGCTTGGGTTGGGAACTGGGAAACAGCCCTTGCCGGACCCCAGTCCACCTGGCCTTGAGCCCTAACTTCCCAGTCTCTGGACCGATACTGTGTCGTAGCAGCCTGAACAGCGTAAGACAGTACGTATACCTGAAATACTTAAAACTGCATAATGAACCGTGAGGGACTATATCACGAGGCCTCTAAATTCAAAGTGGGAAACAATAGATGAGTGAGGTTTCTGTGATTTAAAAGAGGTGTTAGCTGCATGTGGTGGCACAGGCCTGTAATCCCAGCATTTTGGGAGGCTAAGGCAGGAGAATCACAAGTTCAAGTCCAGCTTGGGCAAGTTGGCAACATAGTGAGACCCTGTGTCAAAATAAAAAAATTAAAAAGGGCTGAGGATATAGCTCAGGGAATGGATCCAGGTTCAACTTTCAGTACTGCTAAAAGTAACTAAATAAATAATACAGTGAGTTTTCCAAAGACCTGAGGAGAGAGGTTGTTTGTTTTTGTTTTGTTTCCTCAGAGTACTGAGAAGATTGGTTATATAGACAGAAAAGGTCTGATAAAAGCATAAACAAAAGCAAAAGCAGATTGGTCATCTTAAGGTTACTTTTCTTATAAGGCCCAGAGCAGTGACAGAATACTAGGAAAATAGTTAATTGATTAGCACTAGGTTACTGGAGTGTGTCTGATACTGGGGTTGGACTCAGCCATAGTACCAAGCTGTATAGTTCTGGGTCTTTTTTGTTTTTTGAGACAAGGTCTTGCTAGTTGTTAAATTGCCCTGGCTAGGTTTGAACATTTAGTCCTCCTGCTTCAGCCTCCAGGGTAGCTGGGATAACAGGTATGTGCCACCATGCCCTACTTTCATATTCTTGTAGTCTTGGTTTTCATTTTTGCTTAGGTTAGCTAAATGATTTGGTTTCAGCCTGGTGACACTGAACTTTAGTGTGTGAGACTTCTCTAGAGTCTCTGGAACTGGTCAGTTGGGGCTATGTATAGGAACTTAGTCGAATGGGCACCAATGATTTTTATTTCATAATAGTTATTTATACTTTTGAGAAAATTTTGGATTTACATATATGTATGTACTGTGCCTTACACCTCTGGTTTTAACTTATTAACATATCCCTGGAACACTGCCTGATATATAGCATGCTTTAATAGGAAATGTTGACTAGTGAATACTTGCATGTACCAGTGTATGTGTAGTCTCTTGACACAGTATCAAGGGTAAGCCATTATAACAGTTATGAGTTTATTTATGTAAGGATAACCATGGTTTACAATATGGGTCATGCTTCTTCACAGAAAAACATACTTAAAATAGGCAGATTTTGAATTACAAAAAGCTATAGATGTTGGCTGAGAATTTTTTAAAATACAGCATATGAAAACAAAAAATAGAAGCCTTAGTGGAATGTGTGGTGTGTGCCCGAGGTCCTCTGAGGGGCCTAGACAGTGTGAGCCCAGAGGCCACGTCCTCCACCAGCTCACCACACTGCTTCAAAACCTGCCAGTTGAAAAAATGAAAGTTGAACAAGACTTTTAGGAGGTACCGGAGATTGAACCCAGGACCTTTGCACTGAGATAAATCTCCAGCACTTGTTAAAGTTTTTATTTTGAGACAGGTTTTCACTAACTTGCCCAGGCTAGGTTAAAAATTTGTCATCTTCCTGCCTCAGCCTCTCAGAGTGCTGGGATTCCAGGTGCATGCCACCATGCCCAGCTGAACAAGATATCTGTAGGACTATTACTCAGTTCTTGTCAATGTTATAATGAGTAGAACCTTATGAAGCGTAAAGTTTGAAAAAACAAGATATAGTTAAAAACAGACAAATCTTTTGGCTGTTTTGTTCTAAATAGATCTTGAACTATAATTTAAATGTGTCTTAAGAGCACAGCTCAATGAGTTTTGAAGGATGTGTGAACCTGTCAGAATATCAATGCCCAGCCAGGACAGTTCCCAGTATCCTTTGCATTCAGTCTCCCTGCTCCCTGGCCCCAGGCAAGCACTTTCTGCCCAGTCTAGAATTTCTTGTAAGTACAATAACTCACCACAGAGTCCTTGTGCCTGGCATTTTTGCTCAGCACATTTTTGACAGCCATGTACCTTTCTGCATGCATCAGGTGTTCATTCCTCTTTACTGCTGAGTAGTATTCCATGGCAGGAGCACAGCGCTTTAGCTCTCTCTTCATCCGGTGATGAACTCACAAGTCATGTTCTCAATCGGGAGGCAGAAACTGGTAATGTTAACACTTAAATTTAATACAATTGCCAGCTAGTAAACAGTGGTTAATAACAACAGTGGATGGAAGGTGACCCTAAGGATCTACAAAGCATGACTGAAATTACAATGAATGTCTAAATGTTTAAAAGATGTATGACAGTAAAAGACACACTGCCATTAATCTCCCTGAAAACACTCCCCCTCGCCTCAGACACAATTCTCCCATTGTCCCTGCCACTTTTTGATGCAGTTTTGGAGTCCTCTCTCATGCATGTCTTTCTTTACAAGGTGTGATCAGAACTACGAGGAGTACAGCTACCAAGTGTGTGTCCTCACCCACCTTATTCACAGGGCTGGGACTGCGAAGCTCCTGGCTCTTCCCCAAAGCAAAATCACCACAGAAGGAAAGCATTTGAGTCTGTTCCGCAGCACAACTAAAGACAAAAACAAGGACTTCCGACCGCTTCAGAAAGTGGCAAGAACAATGCCATAAATGTGACTGAAGTGGGGGAGACCAAAAGGGGATTAATGGCAAAGTGCCTTTTTCTGTAAAGAAATTTTTAAATTTAAACTTTCACCATATGTTTCAATCACACTACACAGAAGATGAGCAAGAGAAGGCCCTGAAGGAACCAAAGGCTTTGGTGAGGAGGCTGTGCCCCTCGCCAGAGGCCATTCTGTCCCTCTTTTGGAAGGCACATGGTTGCCCCAGGGCTCTGCAGCCCAGCAGGGAAGATGCTTGCAGAGGACACAGGCTGGGCCTGAGGTTGCCAGGTGATGTAGCTGGCTTGGTGTCTGTAGGAGCAGCCTGATACCATCAGTCAATTTTACATTGCTGTGATGATACTTAAAAAAGGAACCAGTCTTTTGGCTCACAGTTTTAAAGGCTCCCATCATTTGCTTGTTCCCATGGTTTGGGGCTGTACCAAGGCAGTCACAGTGGGAGTGTACCGCAGAGCTCATTCTCAGGTCACAGCCCTGGGGTGGGCAGAAGGAGGGGGACAACGGGGAGGGAAGGAGGGAAGGCGGTCTCAGCACCCCCAGAGCCTGTCCCCACTGACTGACCTCTCTGCCTCCCTCCCATGGAGTAGAGGGGAGGCTCACCCCTCCCAATGGTACCACACAGCCTCAGCCTAGATTTCAGATCCCAACCTTAACCTTGAAAGTGGAGGGCAAGGTGTGAGGCTCAACCTTGCTGAGGCGAGTGCTGCCAAAGCCACTCTGATAAAAAGAGGAGGAGCTGAACGGGCAAAGGCTGCAGTGACTTTTTTTTGGACAGGGTCCTACTAACTAGCCCAGGCTGGCCTTGAACTTGTGACCCTCCTGCCTGAGCTTCTAGAGTACTGGGATTACAGGAGTGTACCCCCGCCCCATCCCCATCCCAGATATTTTTAAATTAGTGTTTAATCTTGTCATGTGTGACTATTCCTTTGAAAGCTTTAGGAAAGATCATAGGGATTTTGTTTATTTTGATAAGATTTATCCATCATAATGGAAAGGGGCCTCTTTTTTCATTTTAAAACGCTAATACAGGGTTTACAAGCTCATAAATCAGTTACTATTCAAATGAACAAAACGTAACATGTCTCCTGACTAGAGGAAACAGTGTTTTCTACTTGGTGTTGTTTGATTAGCCTATAATCTAATATTCTTCAAGGACCTACAGCCTAAAATGATCATCCTTACTAGTAAAATACTAGTGCATTTAAGTACTCCCCATGTGAGAAGCAATAATCATGTAATAAATATGTGTTCATAAGCATTTAACACATATTAAAGTTTGTTTTCCTGGTAGCATCAACAACCTGCTACTACTACCTAGACTTCCCCCACCATTTGAAAGGTAGAGGGTGTTGAATTTGGTGGCTTCAATTTGCAATCTCTGCCTCAGCTTCGGTAGTTGCTGAGATTACAGGCATGCATACCTTCTCTCAGATACAGATTATGACCCTTCTTTCATTCCCTCAGATACACTCCGAAGTGAGAAGCAAGTGGGCCCAGGGTAACTAAGGAGCACGATTCCTGCCCCGTGGCGCGCACAGTGCAGGTAGGAGACAAAAAATCAGCAGAGTATGGCGAAGGCAAAGTGCAGACAGGCTTCAAGAGGAGCCAAAGGTCGACCGCTAGGCTGAGACTCGCCCTGATTTCTCGATTATTCCGACTTGGCAAAACGCAGGGAGCAAGCGGGGATGCCCGCTCCCGCGGCGGCGTGCGGTGTAAACACCCCAGGAAGGCGGCGCGCACCCCGCCAGAGAGAGGCACAGTCCAACCCGCAGGTGTGCCTCGCCCGCGCGCCAGGGGCGTTCAGGGTGTGCGCGCCGGGGCCGCGGCCTGGGGGGCGCCGGCTGCCCGCCTTGGGAGAGCCAGGACTCGGGGCCCCTCTGGGAGTCGTAGCTCCCAGCGGACCCGGAGCCTGCACCCTCGTCACAACGCCCAGCCAAGGAACGGGCGCTGCGAACGAAGGCGGCTCCCAGACCGGGACCCTAAATGACGAGGGAGTCCATCACGATCCCGCTCGGCGCGGGCCGGAGACAGCCTCGGGGCGCCCTGCCCTCTCCGCCTCCGCTACTCCACAGGGTAGAGCTTGCAGGCCGTGGCGGGGTCGGCCCGCGGCGGCGGCGGCGGCGGCGGTGGCGGGCGCGCCTCAGAGCCGTGCGCGTCCCTGCGCGCGCGCCGCCACCGCACCGCGCGCGCTCAGCTGACCGGCTGGCGCCGGCCGCGGCCCGACCTCCCCCGCGGCCCGACCTCCTCCGCGACACGCCCCCCGCTCCTCGGCGCGTAGCGCGACCGGGACCCGCGGCGGCTCGGGCCATGGGCGCGCCGGGGCGGTGCTAGGCCGGCGCGGACGGCGGGAGCGGCGCGGCGCCTCAGCCTCGCGAGCTCTTCCCCGGCGGCGACATGAGCGCGAGCGGCGCGGCGCCCAGCCCGGGCTCCTCCCCGGCAGCCTGCCGCTTCGCGCATTACTTCGTGCTGTGCGGCGTCGACGCGGACAGCGGGCTGGAGCCCGACGAGCTGGCGGGTAAGGCCGGGCGCGCGGCGGCGCCGGGACTTTGTTGTCGCTCGGCGCGGGGCGCGCTCAGAGCCCTGGCTTTCTCCGCGTGGCCGGGCGGGCGGCCTGAGCGACCCCGCCGCGGCCCAGGGCCGGGCCTCGGCTCCCAGGGCGCCCGGAACGTGCGCTGTGCGCTGTCCGGTCCGGCCCGGGCGGCTTCGGTCCGCGAGGACTGCCGACCCCCTTGGGGAGCCCAGTCGTCTGGGCGGCGTCACGGGGGCTGGCGGGGTTTCCGGCGCTTTGTGGACGCTGCCCGCGCAGCCCTGGTGCAGAAGCGGGGCATCGCCGCCGCTCTCGTGCCCGTGCGCCCCCGCCGGCCCTCCTGGAGAGGGGCCTGGTCCCCGCGGGGCTCCCCGTGACGCAGTGCGGGGTGCGCTGGAGCGCGGCGCCGGGCATGGTGCGCGGAGGCCGGGGAACCGGCTGCTGGCATGGCTCTCGCCGGTTCTTTCTCCTCGCTTCCCTCCTGCGAGCAGAGTCTTGATTTTTTTTTTTTCTTTTTGTTAAACGGTGAGACAAGTGACATCTATCGCCTGAACTTTTATGTGTGTCAGCGCTAAACACTTAGGTCATAGGCTTTCAGAACAGCTTTCTTTGGACATGCCATTCCTATTGATTGCACCGGTGTGGATTTTTTTTCCTTTTGGGAGGAGGAATGGGAAGAATGCATTAAATAATAAACGATAGTAAACAAAACCGTTTAGCCTTAAAACCCTGTGTCTGCCATTCCATATCTTAGCGAAGTATTTCTTTTAAGTTCGCCTCAGAGCTAAACGGTTTTCAACAAAAACATCTTAGTGAAGTATTTTTTTTTAAGTTAGCCTCAGACCTAAACATTTTTCAACAGAAACTCTTTTAGCCTTAAAACCCTGTGTCTGCCATCTCGTATCTTAGAGAAGTATTTTTTTTTAAGTTAGCCTCAGAGCTAAACATTTTTTCCACAAAAACTCTTTTAAAAATGGAAAAGATGGATAATAGAGTGCGAGGCTTTTCCCATATGTGTAATTATGTAATCATACTGTTTCTTTATCTGAGATTCCTGTACCTGTTACAAATGGCTTTGTTAAGGGATTTGAATTAGAAAAAAAGGTCTGCAGGATTTGGAGCGATTTTGCTGTGGGAGCTGGTGAGAGGACTACTTTTCTAAGATCCCTTCTAAACACCCTCAGTATTTGTGCCACCAGGGTCACTTGGAGGACTCCTGTTGGATGTTGACAAGTGACAAAAGAAAGCCTTTCTTATTTCTCTGTTTTGTCTTGAACTCTAAACTGTCTCATAAGTGTAACCTGGGACTCTTTTATTTTATTTTATTTGTAAAACTGGGGATAGAAGCACAGGCCTTCAGTCCGTTTTAGTTTTTAAATTTGAGAAACGGTCTCACTGTCATGGAGTTCCTCAGGGTTATCTTAAATTTGCGATCTTCCTGCTTTAGCCTCCCGGAGTGTTGGGGCTACAGATGTGTGCCACCATGCCCAGGTGACCTGGAATACTCTAGGCACAGTACAAAGGGCTTTAACAAAACTAAACAGTAAAACATTCCATTTTAATGCACTTTTGAACTTTATTTAAAAAAAAAAAACCTGAATGGAAGAAAAGCATTATCTGAGGAAGAAACAAGTACAAAGTTTCTAGAACTGATAAAAAACCAAGACGATTTTTTAAAAAAGACCAACTGTGGGTTCTCTTGTTACAGTACTGTGTAGGAATGTGATTGTGTGAAGTTTCTGCTCTTCGTAGTATTTGGTGTATTCAGGAAATAATATATGTTACCTGGTACGATTTCAGTATTATTTATTTAATGAAAAGATTTTGGGTGTCAGTGTGTTCCAGGCCGTTGTGGAACTAACTGTGTATTCCAGGCTGACCTTGAACTCTTAAAGATCCTCCTGCCTCAGTCTTCCAGAGTACTGGAATTAAAAGTGTTCATCACCACACACGGCTCAACAGATAGTCTTGAAAGCCCGTGTGTAATTTGTGTTCTAGGCATTGGAAACAGCTGTGAGCAAAGCATTTGAAAATCACGGAGCTTACATTCTAGTGTAAAGAAAACAAGGAAAAGATAGTTTGCCAGATGTTAGTGCTGTGCAGAGGAATAGCTTCAGGAAAGTGAGCCCAGAGTGGTGGCAGCAGGATGGCAGGCGGTGGAGTATGCTGGGGATTATTATTATTATTTTTTATTTGAAAGAGAATAAAACAAAAGGGGGCAGTACAGAGCAGATCAGAACAGGACAACATAGGCAACACAGTACTTTACATTAAGTCAACTGGACATCAACAGTAGCTAACACCATATCTCTTACTCTGCTATAGTTGAGCATAGTTTCAAATACAATAATATCAAACATAACACAATAGTATAAAGTCATGAAAGAATTATAGGGCTTTCTGAACCGAATAACAGAAAATGATCAGTGGGTACTATAATATCTCATTTTTGATAAAAAAAATATGCTGGGGATTATTAACCCCAGGACTTCCGTGCTGGGCATGTGCCCTCCACTGAGTACTATCCCTCCGGGTGTGAGATTTTGTGTGTGAAGGTTAGGAAAGGCTTCCCAGAGGAGGTAAGGAAGCAAGCCACGTGGATTGCCTAGGGCAGCAGTGGTGAGCCTTTTAGATCTTTGAGTGACTCAAACTGCCTGCTGTGGCACATGTGCCCTAGGTTCGCCACCACCACCAGTCTCTGGCTTCCTGGACAGTTTTTAGCCTTTTCTTTGGACATGGGAAGCTCCTGGAGGGCTTTCCACAGAGTACTGATGAGATCTGATGTATCCTCTGGTGGGACGCTGCGGCTGCCACACTGAGTTGGGGAGTCAGGGCCCTGGTGGGAGACTGCCTCACTGTTTGAGGTGAGAGGTGCTGGGGTTTGGTGCAGTGGCAGGAGGGAGTGAGGCTCTAGGCAGTACATCTTGAAGGGCTGGCCAACAGAACTTGCTGATGAATTGTGTGAATCCGTATCATTGTATCAATATGACGTAGTCATACTCAGAACATGATCAAAGATGACTCCAAGGTTTTTGGCTGGAACAGTTAGGAGCTTCTCTACTGAAATAAGACTAATGAAGATGCAGGCAGGAGATTAATTCAGTTTTGGATGTGTTAAGTTTGAAGTTCCTATTAGACTTTCAAATGGAGATGTTGGATAGAGAAGGCATCTTCCGAGGGAGAGGTCTAGACTATCAACATAAATTTATTTTATTTTATTTATTTATTTATTTTTAAATTTATTTTGGCTGGGAATTGAACTTGGGACCTTGTGCTTGCTAGGCAGGCACTGTGCCACTGTAGACGTAAACTGAAAGCCATGAAATTGGATGAAATCGCTTAGAAAGTGAGTGCGGATAGAAAGGATTGAGTCCTGGGGTGAGTGCACTGCAGTGGGTGTCGGTAGAAGATGGAGGGGGGAAATAGCCAAGGAGGTTAAGGAGTGTGTGTGGACAGTGTAAAGAGGAAAGTGGGGTTATGTTCTCACCTAGGTCTCCTCTTCACTTTCTGTACGCCTACATGTGGTGATGTGTTCCTCTGTTTTCTGTAGCGATGACAGAACATCAGAGATGGGGTACATCACGGATCAGTACAGCTCATTTATTTAAGTTTTGGAGGGTGAGGGTGAGTTAAGGGTGGCTTTACCTGTTAGGTCTTAGGTCAGGGCCACTTAGTGGATGGCTTCGAAAGGGTAGGAGCACTTGCACAAGAGCACATGCTCAAACAGGAAGCCAGGGAGATGTAGGGGCGAGGCTTGGTGGCTTACTCAGTTACTCCCGCTGTAACTGACCCAACCAACCCAGGCCTGAGGGAGCTGTCTCAGTCTCCCCAAGGCAGCGTCTCCAGTGACCTCATTACCTAAGTGACTCACGCCTCTTAGATTGCACCACCTCTCACACTGTCACACGGATGCTCAGGCTTCTGCCACACGGCCCCATGGGGGACAGTCAGACTGCAGACAGAACTGAGTCAGGCGAGCTACTCAGGAGGTTGGTTCTGTTTTGCCACATTGATTTGAAGGTTAGTGATGGTGAAATTTTATTGTTTTTCTGGCGCTGATCTCTTTTTATCCTATTGTTTATTAGGAAGTTGTTGCCCTGCCTTTAGTTGTCTTAATTGACTTCTGTTAAACATAGATGTTAGCTAGGTGTCATGGTGCAAGCCTGCAGTCCCAGCATTGAGGAGGCTGAGGTGGGAAGATCATGGCTAGGCTACATAGTGAAGCCTTGTCTCAAAAAAACAAACCAAACCAAAAAAGCAAAGACATAACTTTGCTGTATAGATTTTTTTTTTTTTTGAGACAGGATGTCACTGTGTAGTTTAGGCTGATCTCAAACAGTAATTCTCATGCCTCAGTTTCCCCACTCGAGAATACAGGTGTGTGCCACGATGCCCCACTAGACTTTTTCTTAGCATACTTGTTTCTGAAATTCTACAGCTGAAATTCTACAGTGAGACATTGCAGTCAAGTTAAGGATGGATACCATCAAGTAGTAATTAAATGGACCAAGACCAAGGCTTCTGTAGTGTTTTTAGATACTCTTCTCATTAATACCTAGCTTTAACAACTGTGGAAAAGACCTTTTAGACATGTGCCCCTCCCTTTCTTCAGCACTGGGGATTGAACCCAGGGTCTTAAACTGGTGTTCCTAACCCTTTTTAAATTTTTATTTTGAGACAATGTCGTGCTAACATGGTATGTAGTGCAGGCTCAGAGTTTTCTGCGTCAGCCTCCCAGAGTTGGAAGTATAAGCGTGCACCACTGTGATTGCTGTAGAGTGTCCTTACTTTCCCCATTCCTGATACGGTGTTTGGTAGGTAAGTGAGGGCATGGGGGGGATGGATGTGCAGCTCAGTGGCACAGTGCTTGTCTTGCATGTGGAAGGCCCTGGATTTGATCCCTAGCACTGCAGATGGACATATGTGACCGAATATGTTTACAAGAGTCTGGAACATACACGTATATTCTTGTATGTGTGTATGTGTGTAGTATGGTGTGTGTGTGTGTGTGTGTGTGTGTGTGTTCTGGGGATGGGACCAGGGTGTCCTGTGTGCTGAGCAAGTGTCACATCTCCACCCCTAGAATATCCTTTTAAGTGTTTTCACAGTAGCCTGGATTCAGTCCTGATAGCTGTAGAGGTCTGACCAATGAGGTCTCTAGCACAGACCTTTGTTTAAAGCTCTTCCTTGGTGTCTCTATTTTTAGCTTTGGTTGTGTTGGATGTGGTTTCCAAAAGAGCTTAGAGGCAGTGAAGATCGTCCTCTAAACTCATGTGTAAAATTTAGTTGAGGCAGAGTATCATGCCACAGTATTTCAGGAAGGAACCTTAGATAGTGCTTAAGGTGATGAAACTGAGACTGAGAGATTAAGGGCCTTCTCAGATGAGTTTAGCAGTTTAGTAGACTCCTGCCTATTGCCCCATAGTTACCTTATTCAAGCTCCAAAAAAAGATGAGCTTGCCCTAAATCAGGCATTTCAGTAGGCTGAATGTCATACTCAAGATTGTGCTAAAAGCTGTCTTTCAAGACAGCAGCCAGGTGTGCAGTGTTGCTGTGGTGGGAGCTAACAGTTCTTGGTCTAACCACTGACAGGAGTGTCCCAATTAGCCTTATTAGGGCTGGGGGTGTGGCCAAGTTGGAGAGTACTTGACTGGCACATGCTTGGCCCAGAGTGACTTGGTTGATATTGTTGGCCCACAGTAGATTATGATTGAGGTTTGTTTTGTTTTTGTTTTTTGTCTTTTTGAGAGGGGGGTTTTCATTATGCAGTTCAGGCTAGCCTTGAACTCACCATGTAGCCCAGACTGGCCTCGAACTTGTAGCGATCCTTTTGCCTCATCTTCCTGAGTGCTGGGACTGTAGCCAGGCGCCACCACGCCTAGCTATGATTGAGATTTTTGAAGGGTTTAACTTGCTTACTGAAGACTGGGAAAGGAGCTCAGCTTCCATTCTAATGAGACCGAAGATTATTTAAGATCTAGTTGCTGTAATGTAATGATGATTGTTTTTAAATGTCAACCGAGTTAAAACTCTTTATTGTGAAATTCGTGCAGTAGAGAGCTAGCTCTGCTCCTTAGGATAACCAGGGCTCAGCCAGGTGGCTGTGTTGCTAGTGCAACATAGAGCCCAGAGGTGGGAAGGGAGACAACAGGAAGAAAAAGGAAAAGGAGAAAGATACAAAGAGGTGGGAGTAGTGCAGATTATGCTGAGTATTAAGGTAGACCACTCTGAAATTCCAGAGTGTAGCTTTTTGCTTGTACTTCTGCTGCTGGCCACAGCCACTCTTGGAATAATGAAAGTAAATACTTAGAATTCAGTGCATCGCTAGTTACAGTTTACATGGAGGCCACTTAGAAGAAAGCATTTCCCTCCTCTCCAGTTTAGTGCAGGTTAGGGAATTTGGATCCCACTAAAACTAAAGCTCCTGTAGTTTTTATTTTAGGGAGGCTAGTGAGCAAAATGATTCTGAACCTTTTACCCCTGAGCATGATCTCAAACTGTATCCGTTTGCCTACAAGAGCATCAAGGTTTTCTTTCTTTATAGCTGAGTAGTTTCAGGTTAGGGAATTTACAGACATGAAGGTGCCTGAGGAAGTACCAACTGCCCAGGTCCTTAACCTTCTCATTTGTTAATGACCTAAATTTTAGTTTTGGCAAGGCCATAATTATTACATCTTGGATTATTTATCATTATGTACTTACAGTATGCAAGGTTGTACAACCTACAGGCAACAGTCACTGTTCTGTAAGAATCACAGTGAAATAGTAATGATAACATAACATCCATGTGCTTTCCACATGCCTGACACAGGATGAAACATTTTATAGTCAGTTGCTTCATTTAATTCTGACGGTGCCTTTAGGACATCTGTTTCATGGACCAGGAAACTCAGGCCGCAGAGTTGGAAGTTCTTTGCTCAGATTTATATGATAAGTGAGCACTAGATTGAAAGTCTGATGTAATCCATCCATTCCCATAACGACTACACATGCTGCTTCATCTTTTTCTCCTTTGAGACGGGGTCACATTAAAATTGCTTACATGCCCAGGTGGGTCTCAAACTTGCCATCCTTTTGCCTCAGCCCCACAAGAATACTAGGATTACAGGTTTGTGCCACCATCCTGGCTGTGTGTGTAACTGAGAGTGAACCTAAGGGCCTTGCACTGAGTTGTGTCGCTAACCCTTTGTAAAATTTTTATTTTGAGACAGGGTCTTACTAAATTGCTCAGACTGGGCTTGAACTTGTGATCCTCCTGCCTCAGCCTCCCAGAGTGCTGAGGTTACAGGCATACACCGCGTAACTGGCTGGCATGCTCTCTTTTCTTGCTCGCTCTCCATTTTTTTTTTTTTTTTTTTTTTTTTTGGTAGTGGTGCTGGAGATCTAATTGAGAGCCTTAGTTTTGCCAAAGAAGCGCTCTACTTTAGCTCTATGCCCTCAGCCCTTGACACATGTTTATAAAGATGTTACTGTATGCATACAGGACTTTTACTACTCAGTAAAAATATCACAGTCAAGTTTCTTTCAATCTCTACTTTTTTCCCTGAGTTTTGTCATCCTTCTTTTCTTAGTATAGAATTGTTACTTGTCCTTAGGTGAGTTTTTAATTTTTTCTCTTTTTCTATTGTACAGATTAATGGCCTCATTTTGACAGGTTTGTGCATACACATCACATGCTTTGATCCTTTTCACCGCTCTAACACCTCTTCACTCCTAGTTTCACAGTCTTCTGTTTCATTGTGTACATATTTTGTTCATGTCCCCCCCCATCCTGAGGTTTTAACTTTTAAAATGAATGTAGGATTGCTTCAGAAGCTGTGGTTGGCAGGCCTCCACAGTCAGAGCTGATTTCAGTCCTGACCTGTCACTGAGGAGAACCTCTGGCATCGTGTTCTCTGTGTCTCACAGGGGTTAAATGAGATGATTTCCCAGTAGACCACCCGTAAGGCCTAAAATTGTTTTCAAGAAAATACCTAAAGGTGTTTTTTGTTTTTTTGTGCTGGGAATTGAACTCAGGGCCTTGTGTGTGAAGCTATCTTTTAAAAAATAAAATACACTGAATGTCATAAAATTAGAGGACCAGTATATATTAAGGACAATTAAGTACAATGTCAGCCAAAGAAAGGGGGAAAGAACAGTTAGTTTGTTTACTTACAGAAAAACACGATTCTCAAAAGAGTTAACTTTCTTTTTGAAATGTTCATATCAGCTACATGGACTGGTAGGGACCCAGTGGTGCCTGTTGAAATGATCACCCTCAATGCTAATCTTTGGATTATTATCATGTAGATTATACTGTCATTTCGCCACATAATAGCCAGTGAGTTCTTAGAATAATTAAACCTAAACTTTTCTAATTTCTTCCTTTATGTCTACATCAACCCGAAATTTTAGCCTGGTTCACAAAGTTCTTCATGTTTTGATCCCTGCTTTCCTAATTTTTCTGACTGGGTCACTCTTTCTGCCTACCTTAGTTTTCTTTTTCTTTTTTATTGGCACATACTGCTTATACAGATTAATGAGTTTTCATGTTGGCAGATTCATACATGCATATAACTTACTTTGATCATTTTTACCTCCCTTTTACCTTCCTTGTCCTGCCTTGCCCCTTATTTTACATTTTGGGAGGTTCCAGGCTTGTATTTTGTGCATTATCCCACTTTTCCCACCCTGTCTTTCTCCCTTATTCCCTTCATCTTGTCTGGGAATAGTCTCCCTTTACTTTCTTGTCATCTTTTTAAGGTTCTACATCTTAGAACATGCGTTGTTTTTCTGAGTCTGGCTTATTTCGCCTAACATCATAATCTCCATAGCCATCCATTTTCCTTCAGGTGACTAAATTCCATTCTTCCTTAAGGCTGAATAATGTTCCTTTGTGTTTCAGTACCACCTTTTCATTGTCCCGTTTCCCTGTCTGTGGGCACCCAGGCTGGTTCCATATCTTGGCTATTGTGAATTGTACCACAGTACCTATATTAGTCTTCTTAAACCAGATCTAGCTGTTTCCTGTTTTGTGGTCTGTCCATCTTCTCTTCTCTCCCTGGAACTCTCTGCCTTGGCCAGCGTTGTCCGTAGAAATACACTGCAATGTGAGACACATTTGTAGTTCCACATTTTCCAATAATTGTATTTTAAAAGGCAAGAAAGAAACAGTGATATTAATTCCAGTGGTATATTTAATGTGATCCAACATAAACTTTCAACATATCAACATACAAAAATTGTTTATGGATTTGACTTCTTAATTCTCTTTTCTGTTTCTAGTCTTTACAGTCTAGTGTATATTTTGCACTTGAAGTATCTCCACTAGGCCGAGGTGCATTTCAAGTATTCAGGGCCACATGTGGCCGTGGCTGCCTACTGACCGTGCAGCCAGGGCCACGGCAGGCTGGTTGTTTCTGTCTGTGGCCCAGGCCGCACTCTCAGTTCTGCCCCGGTGTTCATTAGCACCTGGCAGGATGTCCTTGCTGCACTTCTTTATCTTTTAATGTCATCTTCCCTACTGCATTGTTGGCACCCTAAGAGCAGGACCTTTGCCTCTTGTTTACTATTGTTCACCCAGTGATTGAAAAATTAGGGTCTGCACAGAATAGGGTCTCAAATATATTCAGTGAATGAGATACTTTGATAGGGACAGAAATGTAGCTTTTCTCTTTGATATCAACAATAAAGCTAGTATAGTTGATATACATGTGATGTTTTTAAACTATAAAATGATAGTTTCTGTGCAATCAGGATTTTATTTGTAAAGTCCTTGCCTACACCAGTGTCTTCAAGAGTTTAACTATTCTGTCTTCCAGAAGAATAGTTTTAACATTTAGATATTTTCCATTTCAACTTCAATTTAGTGCATGGGTCCAGTTGTAATCTTTGGCATGTGCAAAGCCAGTTTTTCTAGCATCATTTATAAAGAGGCTATCTTTCTTCCTAAATTGTGAAATGGAAGCTAGAGTTTCTTTCAAAAGGAGAAGCTTGAAATTGATAGAAAAGCAAGACGAGTGGTTAATTTTCTTTTAAAAGTGTCTAATGGCTTTGCGGGAAGATACTGTAATTTCTTCTTCTTTTGGGGGGGGGATACCGGGGATTTAACTCACGACCTCGTGCTTGCCAGGCAGGCGCTTAAGCCACTGAGCTAAATCCCTGGCCTTATAATTTCTTCTGACTCTAAAATTCATTGGCATATTCCTTTTCTCTTGAAAATAGGGCATGATCAATAAAATTAACCTTTTTTTTTTTTTTTTTTGGTGGTATTGGGGGTTGAATGTAGGGCAGTCACACTGGATTTTTAATTTTTATTTAGTGACAAGGTCTTGCGACTTGTCCAGGATGGCTTCAAATTTGTAATCATCCTGCCTCAGGCTCCCAGAGTACTGGGATTACAGGAGCACCATGCTCTGATAAATTAACTTTTAAAAATCAGTTCTATGTAAGCAGGCATGCATATGTCAGCAAGGCTTTGACCTTTTTTTTTTAAACAAACAACTTGTTTTATTTATTTATGAACTAGTGCCAAACACATAAATTGTGAGTAGTGTTTATAGAGTTTCACGAAGTGGTTGCATTGAAGAGTACTTGAAGCTTCCGTTGTGGTTTTAAGGGAATGTCTTAGGAAATTGCATTCATCGTTTCATTCTTCGTAGGCACCCACATCAGCTTTGGTTGGGCAGGACAGTTTTTGTTGTTTCTCTAAAATTTAGTTCTAGCTCATCATGTTACATACACTTGTAATCCCAGTGCTGTTGGAGGCTGAGGCGGGAGGATCAAAAGTTCAAACCCAACCCAAGTAACTTATGACTTAGCAAGACTTTATCCTAAAATAAAAAATAAAAAGGACTAAGAATGTAGCACACAGCAAAAGCTCTGGATTCAATCCCCAACACAGTATTGTAATAAATAAATAAATAAATAAATAAATAAAGCTTAATCTTTTTAAAAAATTTGCTTTTTTGTTTATTGTATTTTATTTTCTCTGCGTTTTGTGCTAGATAAACCCTTGCATATGCTTTGCTGGCCTCTGCCACTGGCTATACCCTCAACCCTGTTTACACTTTGTGTTTTATGATGTTCTGTAGGGGAACTTTCTGTTCTGTATTATGATGTTCTGTAGGGGAAAGTCAAGAAAGGCTTGACTTTCTAAGACGATGCTAATATTCTCCGAGCCAGAGATTCCAGAAATATTTAGTAGGAGATTGTTTTCTTCTTCATTCCTTTTCAAATAAAATGCAGGTATGGCTGGCTTAGTCTGAGGAGGTGAGCACTGAGAATTGTAGGAATGAAAGTGGAAACGTTTTGTATGCTGCTGAGAAAACAGCGTGAGGTTAGAAGAGCCCAGAACATTTGCTTCCTCAGACATCATTTATTTTCCCAAGAATCAAGAGTTTTGGTAACTTTACTTTAAAATAAGTATTGTAACTATTGTTTGCTAACAAGGAATTTTTTCTTTTTCTTTTTCTTTTCTTTTTTTTTTTTTTTGCAGGTGGCACTGGGGATTGAACCCAGGGTTGCTCTACCATTGAGCTCCACTTCCAGCCCTGTTTATTGACTGATTGATTGATTGATTGATTGAGACAGGATCTCACTGTGCAGTTGAGGGGGGCCTTGAACTAAGTTAGCCCAGACTAGCTTTGAACTTGTGGTGATCCTTCTGTCTCAGCCTTCCTCAGTGCTAGGATTACAGGCATATGCAACCTTGCTAGCTTTTCATTTGTTTGTTTTGAGAAGAGGTTTCACTGTGTAGCCCAGGGTAGCACTGAACTTGCTGTATAACAGGCTGACTTCCAACTCTTGCTCTTCCTCCCTCAGCTATCTGAAATAAGATTGCAGATTGCTGGAGGTTGAATTCAGGGGCTTTTGCAGTGAGCTGCATTGCCCAACTCTTTCTGTTTTTAAATTTTGAGGTGGGGGGGGTTTCACTAAATTGTTGAGTTGCCCAAACTGGTCTTGAACTTGATAATACTTAAGGAATTGATAATGCTTTTTTTTTTTTTTTAAGACATTCATCAAGCAGTATTTACTACGTGAATTTTAGGGACTTGATACCCTCATAACTGGTTTTTGTAGCAGAGATGAAATATGGTGAATGTCAAGTGCCATCAACTATTAATGATGTTTTCTTTTCTTTCTTTTTTTCTTTCTTTTCTTTCCTTTTCTTTTCTTTCTTTCTTTCTTTCTTTCTTTCTATCTATCTATCTATCTATCTATCTATCGGTACTGGGGATCCAACTCATGGCCGAGTGCTTGCAAGGCAGGCGCTTATGCCGCTGAGCTAAATCCCCGATAATGCTTTTTAAAAATGGCTTTAATGTGCTAGCATTGAGTCAGAATTAACTCCAGATTCATTATAATATGATGCCATGAAAATAGCTGGCATTTATCAGGCATAAACTGTGGTTGGTGACCTGTAAACATTGCATTTAATGTTCACAGGAAGTAGAATTTCCTCAGTTTACAGATGAGGAGACTGAGGCTCATCAGCTATGATGAGCTGTAGCCTGCAGTCATAGAGATGGTAAAGGCCAAAGCTCCAGTCCCACCCAGGTTGTCTGGCTCCACAGTGGCCCTTTGCCTTTACCTCTGTTGCCCTTCTGAGTCCTCCAGGCCAGCTGTCCTCACTTGCTGGGTGGTGACACATTGTTGGGCTGCCATCTATGAGCAATGTCCTGTTGTTAACAATGGTAGATAAACTGGTTATAAACTTGGTATATATTTTTTCAGGGTCTTTCCTCTAGTGCTGTCATTTTCACTCAATTCCAATCCTGAGTGCTTTTGGATAGAAGAAAGAGAGGTAGTTTTGTACACAGTCCCATACCTAAGGAAAACACTTATAAAAAGGTTTGGTATTCCTGCTGCTAAGCTAAACCATTTACTGGAGACCTGAGAATAACTTGCACATAATTCTAAAGCCTTTTAAGGTACCTTTGCAAAAGCAGTGTTCTTTTTTCCTTTCCTCTAGACATTTTTTTTTTTTTTTTTTTTTTGGTCTTTTTGAGACAGGGTTCTCATAATGCAGTTCAGGCTGGTTTTAAGCTCAATTTGTAGCCCAAACTGGTCTTGAACGCACAGTGATCCTCCTGCCTCAGCCTCCCAGGTGCTAGGATTACAGGTGTGCACACCACGCCCAGCTTCTCTTTAGATTTTTAAAATACTTAGTTCATTATTTGAGGATATCCATGAGAATGTGTTTCTGAACACTCATGCTGATCTGAATTATTTGTAGTACTTTTCTTAAAGAATGTGATGGTCAGAAATTAGCAGTGTTCCTGTCTACTAATAATGAACCCACTACAAAAGAAATTAGGGGAAGATACTCATAATAGTACCAAGAAAAATTAAGTACTTAGGAATTAGCCTCGGGAAGTAAAAGACCTCGACAGTGAAAACTATAATACTCTGAAAATGGAAATCAGCAACCCATTTGGTACCACTTATGTCTTTTAGACATCAGATATTCCCTGTTCCTGCATAGGCAGAACCAATCTAGGAAAAATGCCCCACTTCCAAAATTCATACACAGATTTAATACAATCCCAGTTGAATTATCAATAGATTCCTCACAGAACTGAAGAAAAAATCCTAAAATTCAGAATAGCAATCTTGAGTAATGAGCAAAACAGGAGGTATCACAATCCAAGATTTAAATTATATTACTTAGCTGCAGTGTTAAAAACATGGGCCTGGCACAAAAACAGACATGAGGATCAGTGGAACAGAATAGAGGATGCAAAAACAACCTCAAGCACATTCAACTATTTGATCTTTGACACAGCAGCTAAAAACATACACTGGAAGAAATATAACCTCTTTAATTAATGGTGCTGGGAAAAATGGTCATGTGCGTACTAAAGATTGAATCTGGACCCATCCTCTCACCATGTACTAAACTAAAATCAAAATGGATCAAAAATCTGAAAGTTAAACACTTAACCTGCTGGAAGATAAAATAGGTAAAACCCTTAAAGTCTTAGGGCCTACACAGAGACTTTCTGAATCGAATCCCAATTGCACAGGAAGTAATACAGAGAATGAACGAATGGGCTCATATCAAATTTAAAAGCTTCTGCCTAGCTAAGGAAACAACTGATGGAGTGGAAAGAAAACATACAGAATGGGAAAAAATTTGCTAGCTGTTTCTCAGACCGAGGACTAATACCAAGACTATGTAAAGAATTTAAGAAAATTACACTCCCCAAAATAAAAGACCCAGTAAAAAAATGGACAAGTGAAATGAATTGATACATTTACAGAGAACTGCACATGGCCAATAAATCATGCAGAAGTGCTCAACATCAGCCATTTGAGAAATGCAAATTAAAACAATATTGAGATTGCGTTTTACCCCAGAAAGAATAGCCATCATCAGGAAATCAAATAGAAACAAATGGCTGTTGAGCCTGTGGGGAAAAGGAAGCCTTTTGTATTTGTGGGTATGTAAACTAGTACAACCATTATGGAACTTTGTCCAAAAAAAAACTAAAACTAGAAATCCCATTTGATGCAGCTATTCCCATTCTAGGTATATTCCCAAAAGATTTAAAGCCATCATATTAGAGTGATCTGCACATACTCAGAGTATGCTGTTTATAGCAGCAGAACTCACAATAGCTGTATCTTGGAAGAAGCCTATATGTCCAGCTACAGATAAATGGATAAAGAGAATGTGATATTTTACATACTGTACAATGGTTTACTATTTCTACCATGGGTTCAAACCCTAGTACTATCAAAGAGGTGTGGGATATTTTTTTTACCATATGGATATGGTTTTAAAAAAAAGAAAGAAAAAAGCAAACATTAGATGGTAGTGTAATTACTGGGGTTGCACTTGGACCTCACGCATGCTAAGCCTGCTGCTATACTCCTGAGCTACCTTCAGCCCCACATCCTGTGTGCTTTCTCCTGTGGAAGCCCTTTCTGGCCTAAGAATCAGCACCAGCATGTTGGAATTTTGTGAACATGAGATACTCACTTTAAAAAGCAAAGTTTGTGCTGTAAGAACTTAGCGACTCTTGCTGGTTTAAAACTTTTAGATGATTCACCTTAATGGCCACAGTGGTTTATTTTCTAGGTTAATTTATTTTCACTTTAAATTTAACCTTAGCCTTGAAGGAAATTTAAATGGCTGTGGTAACAAGATAACAGATTGTTTAACAATGTTTCCTATCTCCTGTCTCAAGTGCATTTTTTTCTTAATAAACTTAGGTCTGAATTTCAAAATATTCTGATTCAATGCCAGGGAAATGAGCCTTTGACATTGTTTGTGCCATTGTTCACAAGAACAATGATGAACAGTGACTGTGATTCACAGTTTATTAAAACTCAGGCGTGGTACTACTGAGGCTATTCTGCCAAAATAGTTACGTTGTTTGGTTGTTCTCACTCCTGTCTGGCACTCCTGTCTGCTTATTTTTTCATTGGCAGCCATAGCTACAATCTGATTTTAATTAAATACATGAAAATGTGTGTGCCAGAATGTAAAATATTCCTCATACTGAAAAGATGGACACGCTTCATTCACTGTGAACCACTTGCAGACTATCTCGCTCCTGGTGCAAGGGGCCGTTGAGGAAATAGTTAATGGGAGTGTCTGGGCTGAAGTTGGAGGAAAACAAAAACTGCATCTGTATTCCACTGTGCTGTTTCCCTGGAACTCAGAATTTAGGGCTAGAAGACAAGTGGTAAAGAGATACCTAGATAAATTCCCCAGACCCTGAAACTCTTGACAGATTTAATTGCCTGTTGAGGAAGTCGTGGATCATGCTAGTCTCCTGCACAGATGGTGAGCCTACTTAGAAAAGTTGAACAAAATTACATCCACTGTTTCCTAGAATGGAATTTCTGCTAAGCACAAGTAGAAATACAGCTTTCCTGAGTGTGTAATTAAGGCCCTGAAATAGACATACCTTGTTGAATCCTTAGCAGGCAGAGACAGCGACATGGAATGTCCCTTGACTTATCTGTGTAAGTAGTGTTTATTTCTGCGCCTTACAGAATTTTTCTGAAGAGATCAGGTGATGGTTTTTATCTCAAAATCAGTCTTTGAGGGACAACTGAAATACTGGTGTGTGTGTGTCAGATTGGTGTTCAAACACAGGAGGTCACTTTTCAAATTCCTTGCGCTTAAAAATTAATTCTTTGGTAATATGGTATTCCAGTCTGCCTCGTGACTTAAAGGAAAGTATAAATGGTTGCATTATTTTAGTGAATGCAGTTGAATGATTTCTAGATGCCTGTGAAATAATGAAATCCTCTTCTGTCCAGTGTAGGTACTGTTTTGAAGCCTGTGTCCTGTTCCCTGACCTTTGCACTTTGACCTCTCTACTTGTGATGAGCTTTTGGGCCTTTGAGCTTTTCTTCCTTCTGCTCAGGTTTCCTCAGGCAATAAAATAAAGCTTTAAGCTTCCTTAGGAGATATTTTTAGAATCACTCAGAGTTAATTATGGGCATAAGTTTTGTAAATATTTTTTCTTTAAAAAATTGGTTTTTTCCTTAAAACTTTCCTGCCTAAAGTAGCTGTTTAATTATATTTTCAATAGTAATTTTAACTTGTATATATGACTACCTTTTTTTCTCTTTCCTTTGACATAAAACATTCTTGAGAAATTTCATAAATGAAAATTGTTATTTAGGGAGCAGCTTAAAATTACAGAGGTTTCCAGAATGAGGGAACCCAAGAGAGACTCGGCTATTTATTCTATTTTTGTCCTTAGGTCCGAGAAGTTAAAAGCTGGATTCAGAGTATCACACATTAGAAGCAGATTGAATAGTTTCAGAGAGAATTATTGCTTTTAACCTGTTTATAATAAGCTGACACTTTAAATACCTCATCAGGTACATCTAAAATGGAGTAAAAAGAGAAACAGGAACAGAGAAAAGGAGATAAACTCACTTAGTTTGTCTACTTACTAGTATCCATGTATGAGTTTTTGGCAAAGTGCAAAATTAGTTACAAAGAAAAAAAGATTTGGGAATTCTTGCTGTTTTGCATTTTATATTCAGGTTTATCTAAGAAAAGGAAACATTTTCTCTGTTTCAGATATTTTAATAACAATTTCTGAGAAATGTATGTTTTTTGCTTTGGTTTGGTTTTTTTTTGAAACAGGATCTCACTGTGCAGTACAGGCTGGCCTTGAACTCACTTTAGTCCAGGCTGGCCTTGACCTCACAATGATTCTCCTGCCTCAGCCTCCCAAGTGCTGGGATTATAGGTGTGTGCCACCACACCTTGCCGAATGTCTATTTTCTATACCAGACATTTTTATAGTATTTATAATAATCTTGGTGGTGCATGCTTATAATCCCAGCATTCTGGGAGACTGAGACAGGAAGATCATGTATTCAAGTCCAACCTGGGCATCTTAGTGAGTTCGTTGTAGTCTTTGTCTCAGAATAAAAAAGAAATGAGGATATAGCTCAATTCAGAGGCCCTGGGGTTAAAGATTTATAATAATGAAGCTTTGGACTTTGGTTTACATGGCAGTTTCTTGCTATTTTGCCAAGAGAGTAATATTTTAGGGGGGGCCAACTGGAGGAGCCTCCGAAGATCCAACCCTTGCCCCACGCCCCTTCCTGAGCCCTTGTGAGGGCTGTGTGAACATTTCACATTAGTGCTGCACCAGTGTTAGGATGCAGAGAAGGTCTGCAGTTTCCCTTTCACAGGAAAGGAGGGGCACAGTCTTGATTGTCCTGCTGTGTGTTGGTTGTGGGTGCTTTTAAAATTCTGACTGTGTTGCTGGAAGGAAGTTCAAACTTGTGACCTCTTCATTGGATGAGTTTCTGCTAAATCACACTTACCATGGTTCAAAGCAAACAGACGTGAGCACACCAAAGAGCAGATGTTTGTCATAGTAATTGGAAGAATTAATGCAAGGACAGATAACTGCCTTTCATATTTCTTTAAACTATCAATTTACTGAAAATGGGTGTGATTTTTCTTAGTAATGATAGTGTTTTCAAAAATTTTGAGTAAATAAAATTCCTAAAGTGGCCTGAGGATATAACTCAGCAGGCACAGAGCCTGTCTGGCAAGTGTGAGGTCATGAGTTGGGTTCTCAGCACCAAAAACAAACAACTCCTAAAATGGGAGGGGGGTATATATAATTAAAAAGAAAGAATCCTGGTTAGTTTGTATCCAGAGAGATATCTGTATATCTTTCGCTTGTTTTTTGTTGTTGTTGTTGTTGTTGTTATTTTTTTAGGATGAATTGAACTATGATGTATTCTAGTTGCTCCTAAATTCTGTAACTGGCATCAATTCTTTAAAAACCTTTGGAGTATGTACCAGTCACAATAGAATGTAGAAGACACGTTTCAGAAAAGAGGGCTCCACTTAGACCTGGAACTCTGGTACTATTTGCTTGCAGAGCTAGATGTATGTGTTACATTCTCAAAGGCTGAATGTAGACAGCCAGCCTTCAGCATTTCACAGAGCGGGAGGGGATTTGGGAAGAGTGTTCTGTCTGTTAGAATGCTTGTGGTGAATAGGGCAAAGAGGATCCAGGAAACAGGAATTTGACTGATGGGTGTAATCAAAAGCGTTTTGGGGTAGTTTGGACAGGATTCTAGCTCCATTTCAGTGCAAGCTTTAGGCTTTGCCTCCTCCTGTGTGTTGACTTCCTCTTCAGGATGGTGTCTTCCTTAGAGGACAGTGGACTTTCTCCTCCATTACCCACTCTGGCTGTGGAGCACAATGTGGGTTTTTGCTATGCTTGGACCATTTGAGGCCATCCTTCCTCTAAGCCCAGTGAGATGAGTAAGATGGAATGTAAGTTGGTGCCTTAGAGATCGAGTGGAATGGAGCTGCAGCATGGCTGCTTCACAGTGGTGGGGAGAGTGGTGGGTAATGGGAGGCAACCCCAGGATTTCCCACTCTGTGTGATGCTAGGTGGTTAGAGAGGGTGGGCGGAGCCTTTACCTGAGAGAAAACAACCCCTGGAAGTTGAGTCTATGTGTGTGTGGACAGTTCTGGGGATTGAACCCAGGGTTTTCGTGCTGAGCGACACCCCAAGCTTTTAAATTTTTAAACATTTTGAGACAAGGTTTCACCATATTGCCCAGGTAGGACTTGAGTTACAGCCCTCCTGCCTCGGCTTCCCAAATTGCTGGGATTACAGATTTACTCCCCAAAGCCTAGCTGCCTGGAAGGTTTTGACCCAGGGAAGGATGATGTGCTCAAAGCTGTGTTTCAGCAATATCTCTCTAGATGAAAGATGTTGTATGGAAATAAATTGGAATGGGGCTTGAATTGGGTAAAACAATTAGGTTGTTATTCTGTAAGGCAAATTAGAGGGCATTGGGAATAAAGAAGATGGGATGGATGAAGAAGTAGGAGAGATATATCCATTGAATTTATGCTTTTTACTGTATGTTGAAGGGGAAAGGAGCTGTGTAACATGATTTAGGATTTGGGATCTAAGGAGCAGGGATACAATGGTGTGCATTTGCACAAGCCAGAAACACAGAAGGAGGGAAGTTTTCAGTAACATAGAGTGAGGTCAGTTTTGAATTCACGATAGCAGAAGAGCAATCTAACTTTATTCTCCTTTCTAACAGGGAGGATTAAAATGGTTTCACCACATTTATTTATTTGTGTATGTATGTATATGAGATATAGCCTGACTGTGTATCCCAGATTGGCTTCAAATTGAGATGGTTTTCCTGCTTCAGCCTTTTGAGTACGGGGGGTGCACCACCACTTTCTGCACATCTTATTTTGATAGTAATGTTAACTATGTTAATATATGTTTTTGCAAAGCAAGTAGTAGAGCTAGAATTTGGATTCAAGGTTTCAGACCTAGATTTCTATGCATTTTCCATAGTGTTGTACTTTATTAATAGATGTAACTTTCTATGCATTTTCCATAGTGTTGTACTTTATTAATAGATGTAACTTTCTATGCATTTTCCATAGTGTTGTACTTTATTAATAGATGTAACTTTCTATGCATTTTCCATAGTGTTGTACTTTATTAATAGATGTAACTTTCTATGCATTTTCCATACGGTTGTACTTTATTAATAGATGTAACTTTCTATGCATTTTCCATACTGTTGTACTTTATTAGTAGATGTAACTTTCTATGCATTTTCCATACTGTTGTACTTTATTAGTAGATGTAACTTTCTATGCATTTTCCATACTGTTGTACTGTGTTAATAGATGTAACTTAAGCATTCTTCTTTTTTTTCTTCCCTCTCCTCCCCTCCCCTCCCCTCATTCTCTTCCTCATATGCAATAGTAGTTTAAATTTGTGCTTTTTTCCTTTTGTGAGACAGGGTCTTACCATGTAGTTCAGGCTGGCCTTGAACTCATGGCAGTCCTCCCACATGCTGGGAATACAGGTATGTGCCACAGTGCCTGGTTAATCCTTGCTTTTTAATTTATTTTGGGGTGCACTAAGAGTCAAACTTAGGGCCTTGTGCTTGTCAGGCAGGCACTGTGCTTCTGAGCTCCATCCCCATCCCCAAATCTGTGCTTTTAAAGAAGTATAATAGTACCATGATTGAGAAAAATTTTGAAACTGTCAAATGCAAACTGAGAATTACTTTTTAAAAAAAATTATTCTTATTTTTTATTAGTGCGCATTGGCTATACAGATTAATGGGTTTCATTTTTAGCAGATTCATACATGCACGTAACCTGCTTTGAACATCCTTCGCATCATTCCCTTTGCCCCACCTTCCCCTCATTTCACATGTTTGAAGGGTTCAGTGTATACAGTGTGTTTTGATGATACTCATCTCCCCTTTATCTGCCTCCCTCTTGTTCCCTTCTTCCCTTCCTCTTTCATAGTCTCCTTTCTCCTTTGTCGTCATCTTTTTAAGATGCCACACCTTAGGGAGAACATGGAATATTTGTCTTTCTCAGCCTGGCTTGTTTTGTTCAACATGGTGACCTTCATATCCATCCATTTCCTGAAGATGATAAACTTTCATGGTGAATAATACCACATGTGTCTGTATGTCACATTTGCTTCTCTGTTCATCTCTTGATGGACCCCATACTGGTTTCATGTCTTGGCTCTTGTAGATTGTGCCACAGTGAACATGTAGGTGCGGGTGTCCCTACAGCGTGCTGGTTCCATTCCTTTGGATGTAGTGGATCATGAGTTACTCTTGAGGAGCCTCTGTACTGTTTTCATAGTGGCTACACTAATTTATATTCCTACCTGCAGTGTAGAAGGATTTCTCCCCCATACCCCATGTGCACCATTTTTTCCTGTTTTGCTTTCTTGGTGGTAGCCATTCCGACTGGGGTGAGATGATACCTTAGTATAGCTTTGAGGTTTACTTTTGAATTAGAAAAATGGGTTAAGCATTCATTAGTCTATAGTTGTGGGTTTTTGTTTTTTTTTTTTTTTAGTTCAATTTATGGTTAAAGTATATGGTTTATGGGACAGGCTGTTTTGTTTTGTTTTGTTTTGTTTGTTGAGTTAGGGTCTTACTATGCAGTTCAGGCTGGCCTTGAGCTCACTTTGTAGCCCAGGCTGGTCTCGAACTCACAACGATCCTCCTGTCTCAGTCTCTCCAATGTTGAGATTACAGGTGTGTGGCAAAGTGGCAGGCTTTCTAAGTGCATTTGGAATTCATCTGTATTGAGTAATCAGAAGTCACTGAACCATATGTTCTGTAACGTTTTGCAGTTTCTGTAGTGTACACCTGTCTGTTACCAGTTCAAAAGCTTGCACTGATTTCTAACCATTGTCCCCTATAATGTTTTGTGGAACTCTTCTACAAGAATTACACTGAAGAATTACATAGAAGAATCTGGTCAAGTGTGGTGGTGCACATCTATAATTCAGGCACTCCAGAGGCTGAGGCAGGAGGATCAAAGTGAGTTCCAGGCCAGCCCGAACTACATAGTCAGACTCTTGTTTCAAAAAAAAAAAAATCTGATGTTAAAATACCTGTTACTTACTGGGTTCAATGTCTAGATCTCCAGTCTCCCAAATGAGTGCACAGCGAAGACCCCAAACAAATGAGACAAGTGGTGTGATTTTTAGGGCTCCAAAGGGACCAAACCCTCTGCAGAGGTCTTAACTCTAGTTGCTGAGACAGACAATGGCTGGGCAGCCCGTATTTACTTAGTATTCAAACAAGGAAGGGGTTAGAGTGGAAAATACAGGAAACCTGGCAGGATCTTGAGAGGGGTTCAAGGACCCCTCCAAGCAACAGATGATGCTAATTACGAAGAACTATCCTAAGAGAAAGCCTCCAGGTGGCCTCAGCTGTGGCCTATCTTGCCCCCTGAAGCATCTCCTTGTTTTCAGTTCAGCCACGCCCTGGCCATGCCACAGCCCTGCATGTGTATTCAGCTTCAGTGGCTCAACAGTTACTGGTTGGTAAATTCAGGTGTAAAACCTACTGTGGAATTTGTATAATACCATTGTTTAAGAAATATTAGCCACCTTCTCGTCATCACCATAACTGATTGTATTAACCCCCAGAACTTCTATGGAATTTAAGATATTCCTGGAACTGTCCTTTCATCATTCACAAACAACTCCTTGGAGTATGACATTTTCTGCTAACTTTATTATTTTTTAAATGTTCATGTATAATATGTTCATATGTCATTCTCAGAGATATAAAACATTGTTAGGGAATACACTTCAAACCAGAACATGCATGTCATTCCTCTTCCCACCACTTGAATTCTTTCTGCAGTTAGCATATTCTTTTTCATGCTTCCAGGGCATTGCTCTTTATTGTGTTTCCTAGAGTATATTCCTGACTTTCAACTTTGATATAGTTCTTTTACTAGTGTTGTTACTTTCTAAAAATCTTACTTAGTAACAATGGTGAAGATAGTGCTTCAATTATATTTTTTATTGTTGCTAGCCAAATACATTGCTTGCTTTCACTTGGCAGTTACAGCCAGAGACGTTAAGCTAATTGCTTGAGCTTGCATTGCTAGCACTAGCAATAGTGTAGACAGAACAAGGATTTCTCTGGGTCTGAATTGTGGTGCGGGGCCCTTCTTCCTAAGGAATGGTCTTCAAGGGTTTCACCATTCGGATGTGTAGGGGAGCCCAGGATGCATTTTGGTTTACTGAAACAGGGTCTCACTCAGTTACTCAGGCTGACCTTGAACTCACTATGAGCCCAAGCTGGCCTTTTGACCTCCTCCCTCAGCCTCCTGAGTGCTGCCTCTTTAATCTGATGAAAAGCACATTTATACTTCAAAGGAACAATGATGCATGTATTACATGTTCATCTGAATCACTTGCTAAGTGAAAACAAGAACCAGTTTGGGCCCTTTTACTCATGAGAATTCCAGATTTTATATTATATAAATACATAAATTGTTGGTCATTCTTCTCTTTTAGGAATGGATTATCTCCAGTAATTGACCAGTGGCACTCACATAAATAAGATGATTACGTTAGTTAACAGATCTTAACAATGTTAAGTGTAAAAAGACTTGCTAAAGGGCTGAGGATTTAGCCCAGTGGCATAAGCCGCCTGCCTGGCAAGTGCAAGGTTTGAATTCAATCCCCATTACCAAAAAGGAAAAAAAAGACTTGATAAATACAACTCTTTTTTTAATAGTTGAAAACTATCTACAATATAACTCACATGTTACAGTAATAAAAGTTTTACAGAAAAACCTATTTTCTAAAAAAGGTGCAGAGTTTGTGTTTTGGTTTCATCAACCCCACACCCCTGCCTTTTTGTTTGCTTTTTTTTTTAGTAGTAGTAGTACTGGGGATTGAACTCAGAACCTTTCACTGAGCCACATCTGTTTTGAGGCAGGGTCTCTCTAAGTCATAGTAATGTCCAGCCTGGGTCCATTTTGCAGTCTTCCTGCCTCATCCTCCCAGAGTTGGAATTATAGGTGTATGGTGCTGTGCCTGGCTTATAGAAATTTTGATAGATTATTGTGGTACAGTAGAAAATTATCCAAGAGAGAGAGTATGTTCTGTTTGTCTGTTGAAAAAAAAATTTTTTTAAACTCTTTATAATGGAAATTTTCAAACGTATGAGAGTAGAATAGTATGGTGAATCTCTTTATGGCCGTCATCCAGTTTTTAACCCACCACCAATAGTACTTCATCTTCATCCTCTCCCTTCTTACTCCTACCTACCACTGCAGTTATTTTAGAATACAGTTCAGATTTTCTGTCATTTCATCCATGGTATTTTAGAACGTTTGTCTAAAGATAAGGACTCTTTATGTGCAATGTTGAAGATGAAGCTTTATTATCTATTTAATCTTCTGATCCCAGTTACAAATACTTTATGTAGCAATTAAGATGATAAGTCTTAGCCTCATTAACCAAATGCAGTAATTAAGTCAAGTAAATTTTGCATATGCTGTTAGCATCTCTAAAGTTTGTTTTGTTTATTCTGCAGGGAGATTGAGCCAGGGCCTTCTGTGTGTGAATGAATGAATGCTGTATTGCTGAGCTGCATCCCTAGCCCAACATTTCCAAACTTACATTGACGTGAACAGATTTTGAGGAATGATTAGTTATTGAAAGAGTCCATCTTATTCTAGTCTTTATACATTTATATTTATAGCATTTATATATTTCTTACTATGTTTGCATTATATAATACACTCATCTGAGGGTATTGATAGATATATATAGTGTACGGAATCCTGATAGTTTTTACTTCCTCTCTTCTCTCTCCCTCCTCCAAATCCCCTTCCACTCTCCAGTCTGCCTCCCTACCATCTCACCTTTTATTTTGCTATTTGAATTACTTATATTTGGGGTTTCTCATATTAAAGAAACCATGTGATATTTGTATTGTAGTTTTTAATGTAGAAATTTTGCATTTTTTTATACTGGGAATCGAACTTAGGACCTTGCGCTTGCCAGGCAGGCGCTCATGCTCCTGGGCTGTATCCCTGGCCCCTAATTTAGAAATCTTAGAATGCTCTTTGTTTCCTTTTCATTTTTTGAGGTAATGTCTTGTTATGTAGGCAAGGGCGGCTTTGAACTCATTATCCTTCTGCCTCAGTTTCCTGATGCTGGTATTACAGGCATGCATCACCATGCCTGGCTAGGATGTTCTTTTAACACTTTGGTCATAAGCTCATCACTAGGGCTGCTTCAGTAGTTAACTGTTGTTCAGAACAGATTACTCCAAAATTTCACATTTAAAACAAGCATGAGCTCGGGATGTTTTTCGGTAATGTGCACGTGTGACCCAAGGGTCAATCCTGAGTGCCAAGCCACACGAAAAACAAGCATTTGTCTCACAGCTTCTGAGGGTCAGGCATAATTTGGTGGGGTGGTTTTCACCCAGAGTCAGGCTTTTCCAGAGATGGTGGTCATCTCTAGGGCTGGTTGTGGCTGTAGAATCTGCTACAGCCTTCCTTGTGTGGTGGTGGTTGGCAGATGTCCTTACCGCTCCGGTCTCTCCACAGGCTGGCTGTGTGTCCCAGTAACATGGCTACTGGCCACTGCCAGTGATATACAAGGTTCCCCCAACAGAAGCCAGAGATGGCACGACTTCATCTCAGAAGTAACTACCAACCATTACTTTTGTCTTAGGTTGTTGCCACCGAGACCAGTGCTGCCACACTGAGCAAGGATTACGCCGGCGCCAGGAGGCCACAGTCTTTGGGGATCCTATTGAGTGCTGACTGCCATACTGATTTTGGCAATGTTGAAGCCTTTAAACCTCTAATTTAGGACTTTATAATCTTCAGCAATTGCTGTAAATAAGAATATAACAATTCTATAGAAGTATGCAGGATTTTGAAGCAGTCTATAGTAGAAAGAAATAATACAGATCTACTTAGTTATCTTTAGAACTGCAGTACGGAAGTCAGACTTCCTTGGACGAATTTCTTAAATTCTTTTTATGTAATAATAGTACCCTGCAGAGTTAGGGTTAAATGCTTGTCAGATGTTTGTACTTAACAGTGCCGGCACATAATAAATGCTCAGATGTTACTTGTTACTGTTAAAAGCACCAGAGAAACTGCACCAGCCCAGTTGCTTTTTTATATCTGGGACCTGAGTGAAATATTGGAAGAAGACTGGCAGGGTAGGGCCAACGTGCTCTGGGAAGGGGGTACTACTTTTAATCTGATTGCTAAGTGGAGTTGCTCTGCATTTGTATTGTTGCCAGTTCTTGGCACTCAGTTTGTTTGTTTTTTTTTTTTTTTTTTTGATGACCATTTCTCCAAGCATCAAGCATTTTTATTTTTTTAAAATTTTATTTTAAAAGGGAGTAAAATTAAACACAACAAAACAGAACAGAATGGGACATAAGAAAGCATAAATTTCAAAGCTAGACAACCAGAGATCTTCACTATCTGTCATATTGTCTCTTGTTTTCTTCCAAATGGTGTCCTTATCTTTGCATATGGAGAGCTCATACTAAATAACATAGCCAATCTTTTCACAAGATGTGTAGTTCACTGGCTCCCATTTGATAGGCAGGGGCGAGGGGGAGGGGGGACACCGGATGGGGGACAGGACGACATGAGATGTCTGAATCTCAGCCCATACACAGGCAGGATCACAGTCGCCCCCCAGAGAGGGGAGGAGCTCCTTGTTCTCCTGGCACCCCGAGTCAACCGCATGGTGCAGGTCCCGATGTGCCAGGGTCTCTCCCCTGCAGGCCCCCTAAAGTCCGCCATACTCACCTGTTATTTCTTTCTGATGAATTGACCATGCCATTTCCAAAGTTCTGAAATGGCCAACAGACCACAGAAAGAATTCTCTTTAGGCTCCTGTTTGAAATCAGCAGCTACAGCGATCTGCTGGCCTTGCTTCAGGGCCATGGCACTCAGTTTTTATTTAAACACCTGTGCCGAAGTTCTTTCTCTGTGTGTGCTTCAGTAGTCACACCTGGATGCTCGTGGGTCAGACTCAGCCCTGCAAGGCGCACAGGTGTTCGTTTCTGTTATAATGGTCCTACTTGAATGAGGAGTGATGGTGGCATTGCTGTTTTAAAAAAAGAAAAAGAAAAACGAGAATGAAAGTAGAAGGTGGTAGTTCTGGAAGGGAACTGAAAAGTGCTTGATAAATTATGTAAGGAAGCACTTGGCTTTGGTCAGAAATGGAGTGTTAGACAGCTGCGAGTGAACCCATCTGGCATCTGCTCTCGTCCCTGTGAAATATTCATGGGCTCCAGCAGCCCTTGCCTTGTTTCCATTGTGTCCTCAGAATGGCATCTTCCACGGTCGGTGTGGAGTCGTGGAGTTGCTTGTGTGTGCTCCATGTTGGTGAGGCTGTACTCCATGGAATAGACATGCAAGGAAAAGTTTATGGACACACAGGTTCTCTTGCAAAATAATCTGGAGCAAATTAAATAATGTTTTGAAAACAGACAATGACTGAGGTAATCACCATAGTTTATTAACGCTTTAAGTACCTCTGAATTGTGAATCTCTTCATGATTAAACTATTAAATATATTACATAGTGTTCTTCATTTTCATTGAAGAAACATTATTTTTGTTTAGAAAACATATAATTAAAAGCAAACTTAAAACTTTGTATTAACAAATGATATTTATGTTTCATATTAGTTTCTTTTTTTTTTTTTTCTTCTTTTTTTGGTGGGGGTTAACCAGGGATCAAACTCAAGACCTTGCCCTTGCCAGGCAGGTGCTTGTGCTGCTGAGCTAAATCCCCAGTCCTGTTTCATGTGAATTTCTGAGAGATCTTTTTCTTCCTGCATCAGACTCCCAGGTGTTGGAATTACAGGTGTACACTACTAAGCCCAGCTCTAAATCTCTTAAAATAATTTAGAATATAGATGAAGAGAGACCATGAGTAATCTTTTTGTTTTTAATGTTCTTGTTTCAGAAAATTGATAATGAAGATTTATTATGTATCATTCAAAACATTTGAAAATTTGTCTTATGACCTCTTCAAACCTGACAAGATTACTTTTTGTGTTGAATACTGTAGTAACCTGAAATTCACAAGTTGGTTACTCTAACTGCAAGAAGAAACTGCCACTCTTCAAAGCTAAATAACATTTTCTTCCATTAGCTCTCTGGTTTACCTGAGAAGGAATCTTCTGATGTTGGTCCTTCCCCCAAAGGAGTTAGCAAGTTGAATTCACACTGTTGAGATTCCCACATAGTTAAATGACAAATTAAGATTTTTAAGAGAGAAGGGCCAGCATTTTTGGTTTTGTATGTTGCTATTGTGAAGGTAGTGTTAAAAATTAAGGCAGGGTCACAGATTTGTACAACAAGGGCTCTCGTGTAATCTCTTAGTTTTGGCTCCTTTGTCTTCTGTGGCCTTGAGTGATGAAGAGATAGTGTGGCTTTTTATTGGGGTCAGTGCTTCTCAGAGACTCGCTGACTGTGATAGTAGACCCATTTGCTTCTTTTTAAAGCATTTGGAGGCCTTATATGTGTTTGGTACAGCCAATGTGTAAGAAGTTTTACTTAGTGGCCAAAGGATGCCCTAAAGTTCTATGTAACAAATATCAGAATTTATAAAACAACAAAAAACCATTTGTAGATACATACTGTACTTAAAATGTGCATAGTTCAGTTCATTTTGTACTGTATTAAAAATCACTTGATTTTGTTCCCATATGTTAGAAAAGAGTTGGGCCGAATTAGAATTCTTGTCACTGATGTAACTAAATTGAAGGTATTACAGAGCAACTTTTTTAAAGTAGAAAGAAAGAAGCTGAAAATCAGTCATTAGTTGCTTTCATTAGCTATTAGTTGCATTTTATTTTTCTTGTAAAACTGCTGTAATGACACAGATCATCTATAACTATTAGTCATTTATTTATTTGTAATCAAATTTGTCCTTCCGTGATTAATTTTGTAGTGTAAAAGTGTGATAGTGTAGTGTATATAAACACTGACTTTTTACCTGTGGGTAATTTACTGTTTTCATTTGTCAGGTGGACTGCCGGGTGATAAGCGGTGGGGTTGGTCAGATTTTATTTTCGTTTTAAATGACTTAATGAGCTCTCCAGTTAATTAGTTCGTTGCAGTGCTAGGGATTAAACTCAGACCCTTGAGTATGCTAAGCAAGTAAGTACTTAAACCAATGAACTACATTCCCTGCTCACTGGATGTATTTATTTTTTCCTTCTAAACTTGGAGCTACTTGAAACAATTGAGCTTATTAATATTTGTACTTTTGTCCTGGAGATTATAGGACTTGAGATCAAGTCCTAGCTCTGCCATTTGCTAGTTTTGTGTTCTAGACTTTTTTTTTTTTTTTTTAAACAGGGTCTCACACTCCTGCCAAGGCTGACCTCGAACTCTGTGTCCCTCTTCCTTGGCCTCTAGAATACCTAGCATTGTAGGCTTGTGCTGCTGTGTCTGGATTGCCCCAAACTTTTGAAGTGTTTGTCATCTTCAGAACTGGGATGCGTTTTACAGTGTCTCAGGGACATAAGAAGACTCAGTAAAGGTGTAACCTGTTGTTCATAGTTAGGATTCTTTTGCACCTGGTATTGTACAGTGCCGTGCATATGATAGATGCTCATTGCATGTGCAGCTAGCCATAAGCCCAGTCCTGACCCTGACCCTGACCCTAAGGGAGAGTTTCAGTTCCAGAATGTACAGCCATCATCAGTTTAACTGATAAATATATTAAAAAGGAAAAATGCTCATGTGCTTCATATCTGCACTTCATTTTGACTGTAGTTTCAGCATATTTTAAGGAGGGGTGGTAGTGGGGAATGCAACTCAGGGCCTTTTTTTAAAATTTCACTTTTGAGGCAGGGCCTGGCTAAGTCACTTCGGTTGTCCAGACTAGGCCCAAACTCAGGATTCTCCTACTCCAGCTTCCTAGCATGTGCTCATTCACCTCTCTCACAAGGGAAGAATTTTGGGCTGTAAACATTATGTGAAATTCATGCCCAGTTGTAACAGTATGGAATCCATGCTGGTTCCTGTCACAGGCCGGACAAGTAGATGCTCAGTACATGTTTGAATAAATTGTTGATTTTCTCATTCCCTCTTGAAATGGCAGGTTTCTGTTTATCACTTTGTTATGCTAAAAAATTAGAGTTTTATATGTCTTTGAAAGCAAACTAAATTCAGGTGACTAGATGTTGGTTAGATTTCAGAATGATGTTTCATTTGTTTTTAAAGCTAAGCATGTTAAGCCTTAAGTCAGCCTCTTTTCTTAGAGACAAATTGTTTCAGGCATGCAGATCAGAAATTACTAATTTTTTGTGTATGCCAGAGGTGATATATAACCCTTATTGTCCTTCTCCCGCATGTGGGCAAGCAAATGCTTTGGAAAAAAAAAAAAGAAGAAAAGAAAAAAGAAAGTGCTATGCTGTGCTTTAAATTGTAGGTTTTCCCTCATTGAGATTCTTTGTGTTCAGTGACTTGGCCTCTGAATATAGATCGTTTGGTAGCTGAACTCTTTCTCTTTTTTTCTTTCTTTTTTTTTTTTTAATCGGTACCAGGGATCAAACTCACAACTGCCTGCTTGCAAGGCAGGAGCTTATGCCGCTGAGCTAAATCCCCAGCTCCGCTGAACTCTTTTTCATTGCTTACATATACAGTTCTCTTTTCAAGTCTCTAAATGTAACTGGTATCTTGAAAAAAGATTATAACTAATCTGTCATTCCGTTTTCTCATGAGAGTATGTGTTAGTTATTTTTACTTGTCGCTGAGACAAAATACCTGACGTCCTAGGTTAGGAAAGAAAAGGTTTATTTCTTACAGTTCTTAGAGGTTTCAGTCCATACTCAGCTGGCTTCAAGGCAGTGTGGTGTGGCAGGGCAACCATTCATGGCCGCAGGGAACAGCAAAAGCGAAAGCAAAAGAGAAAAGCCCACTTTCTTCCCAGTACACTGGCTCCACCCCAGGGCGGAGAAACACACTGCCAATCTGAGTGCTAGACAACGAACCAATCACAAATGCTAGATTCAGTCACCTCCATGCCTGAGTAAGGCTTTGGGGGGACATTCAAATAAACCACAACAGCCTATTTCCTCAGATTCTAGTACTTTCTCCCACAACCTCTGCTGGGAGATTGCGACGAGAAGTCTGCCGTGATTTTGATGGGTTTTCCTTTATAGGTGATCTGTTTCTTTTCTCTGATGGATTTTAATATTCTGTTCTTATATTGAATTTCTGGGATCTTGATTATTATGTGTCTGGTTGTAGCTCTGTTTGGGTTGTAGGTGGCTGGAGTTCTGTATGTTTCATACCTCTGCATATCATTTCTTTTTTCTATGCTTGGGAAATTTTCCTTAATAATTGCTGTGAATAGCCTTTGTAATTCCTCTAGTTTGATTCCTGCTTCTTCATTCACATACTTTATTCTTAAGTTATAGATCCTCTTGTCATCTTCCAGTCTTTGTATCTTTACTGCCTGCTCCCTTGTTATTTTTAAGAGATTTTCCCTTTCATGATCACATGTTGCAAGCCTGTCTTCAAGTTTTGATAGTCTATCTTTGGTTTCTTTCAAGCAGTTTTGCCAGCTTTCTATGGAGTCTTTAGTTTCCTGATAATCTCTTTGAATTTGCTTCATGAATTCTAGGTTTTTTCTGAATTCTTCATTAAATTTTTCTCTCCATTTGTGTTCCTCCATTCTTCTGTCTGTGTCTTCTTGAGAGGTGCCCAGCCCTTCTTTTATT
>PVJX010010470.1:0-56887 GCA_004027295.1 Dolichotis patagonum
TCGGTGAGGGGAGTAACCAGCTGAAGCCACTTCCTTATGGAGTTAGGGCTGTCCTGCCCAAATCCAACATGTCCTCCAGTTGGTTTCCCCTTTCCTGTGGGAGGGTCTTATTCCCATCACTCACCGCATTCCAGAGAACTGCTGGACTGCCCGACCTCCGACTTCAGCACAGCTGAGGTGGGAATTCATGGTGCCTCTGGGTGGGTCGTGTGCAGTGCCGGTCCCGGCGAGCTGCACGCCGGGCTGTTCAGCTCTGCGCTCCGGCGGCTCAAGCCAGTCGCTTCGGCGCGGATCGCTTGTTCAGGTCGGGCAGAAATCAGGCGGCTTGAGGAGGGCGCCGTGCTCGCTGATCTTATCTTCACTAATAGTAGCCCCAGGACCTCATATTCGAGCGGGTTTTTGCGTTTTAGTTTCTTTCTGGGTTGTGAGAGTCTATCTCTCTCTGTTTGGGTCTCTCCAGAGTGTTTTATTCTGGCATTTGAGCTGTCTCTCTCTGAGAGGGTCTCTCTCTTGCTACCTACCAGTCTGCCATCTTGTCTTTTCCTCACCCTCTTTCTTTCTCTCTTTCTTTTTTTCTTTTTCTTTCTTTTGGTGCTGGTAATCAAACCTAGAGCCTCATGCATGCAAGGCAAGAGCTCTACTACGGAGCCACATCCCCAGCCCTCTGATTCTACTCTTGAATTTAATTCATTTGCCTGAAAACTAGGTTTAAAAAAATCAAGAAATTAGGGCTGAGAACACAGCTCAGTGTTAAGAGTGCTTGCCTAGCATATACAGAGCCTGGGTTTGATCTCCAACACTGCAGAAAAAAGCAAGAAGTTGCTAGGTGAAAATGGAAAAGCAAGAAGATAGTTTTAAAGACTGTTTTATGAATGTCTTTCCTCCCCAACAGCTGAGTCATCTTTCTGTGCCATTTAGTTCATCCAGTCAATCATACTTTCAACAATTTTTTGTTTTTTGGGTACCAGGGATTGAACTCATGACCTTGCACTTGCCAGGCAGGTGCTTATGCCACTGAGCTAAATCCCTGGCCTCAACAAATATTTGTAGCATCTATTGAGAGGCACATTTTAACATCTATTGATAGGCACATTCCTGTCCATAAGAAATACAGTAGTGAAAATAAGAGTGTGTATTTTCTACCTCGTGGAACTCTAGTAGAAGAAACGTGTTGAAATTATACAAATAGCATAAACCATGCATGGTAGCACACGTATGTAATTCTAGCACTTGGAAGGCTTAGGTAGGAGGATTGAAAGTTCAAGGCCAACACGGACATTGTCTCAGAATAAAAAATAAAAGAGCTGGAAGACACAGCTTAGAGACAGAGTGCTTGCCTAGTGTGTGTAGGGTCCTGGATTCAATCCTTAGCATCATTAAAAGAAAAAAACCTCACAAAACTGTAATGTTGATAAGTACTGTAAAGACAATGCGTGCATAGTACAATAAGAGAAAGGGACTTGTAGGGAAAACTCCCTGCCAGGAATTGGTAAGTACAATCATCTAAGAAGGAAGAATAAGCAGGAATTAGAAAATGTGGCAGGAATATGAGGACCTCATTGGTTAGAGGAAAAGCAGATGAAATCAGGAAGGCTCAGTGCACTGACCAAGGGAAAGGGTGTGTTGAGAGTGACTTCAGAGGTTTTAGCAGTGCCCTTTACTATGGTGCTCTTCACTGTGCTTGGGATCCACTTTAAGGACCAGAACCAGGACTCAGGTTTTAGATCTCTTGCATGTGTTGAGCAGAGGTGTCAGGTCATCAGTTTGAGAGAAGACAGGGCTTGGCAAGAAAGACATGAGGAAAATAAAAAAATAAATTAAAAAAAAAAAAAAGAAAGACAGCCATGAGGACACTAAGGAAAGTTCCCTGAGAGAAGAATGGGCCTAAGATGGAGTTTTGATAAACTGTCTTTACTGGCTAAGTAGGATGAAGTAAGCCTTATAGGAAAAAAGGACAGTGAACAAACAGAAAGGTAGAAGACCCAGGAGCCTGTTTTACAGAATCTAGAAAAGATGGAATTTGGTGCAAGTGAGGGAGGGACACAGATGTGATAGCATTGGTGTCACATGCTATAAACAGATCTTGTAAACTGCCTGAAAATTAAATGTGGGGGAAGAACTTAGGTTACTGATAAAGAGTAGGAATGCAGACAGTCAGGTGGGTGAGGTAGAATAGGGGGGCACGTAAGTAAATGCAAGTTGTTGATATTTTCTAATTTTTAGCTTGGGAGTGATTTCATAGTCATTCACTATATTGTGGTTTATAATATGTTTTAAATAATCTTTTACATGTTTAAATAATCTATTAAAAATAAAGAAGAATATGTGTTTATAGTAATAAGCATAACCAAGTGCTTTAACAAGCAGATTTAATATACATTCATGTCCAGGACTAGAACTCCGATCTTGATGCCTAACCCAGCATACTTTACCCTCACACCACGCTGTAGTGTCCACCGACCTTACCTCCTACTTCTTGTCCAGCAATTTTTCCTCATCCTTTTTCTCTGCCTTGCTTCATTTAATAACTTGTCTCTGTGGGATTCTCATGCAGACAGCGTGTGGGCCAGGCAAGATTACCAGGGTCAGGAGGCCTATGTCTCAACCCACCAGCACCTTCAGCTTGATGTGCAGCTCAGGATGGGCTCCTGAGCCCTGAGGCAGTGTTCTGCACATTACTCAAATTTAGGCAAATCTACCTTTATATCAGAAAGTCAGGGAGTTATTACAGTTAGGCTATCCTTAATAGCTGGATTTTCCTGTTGTCTCATCACCACCATTTGGCTTCTCCTTTTGCTTTCTCCCAGAGCATGTTTTTTTCCTTACATATTAATAGATTGTTTTGTGAGTTTGGAGTTACTAAAGAAGGAATAAGATTGAGCCTGAAGGGTACTTATATAAACTTTCTTCCACTGCATTACATTGAACAGGTCACTTGACAGGTCTCCCGCAGGTATCTGTCTACCTTATAAAACAGTAGCAACAAGAATAACAGGGACTGCCAACATTTATTGACTATGTAGGTGAGTCATTTACTAAGTACTCCACATACATTTAATTCTTACACCTTTTACGATACTGTTAATATTCTTTTTATCTCCATTTTAAAGATCAGAATACTGAGACAGGGAAAGTAATGTGTCTAAGTTCACATAGTTGGCAAACTTAGTACCATATCCTGTGTTCTCAGTCATTGTGGTATACTGACTGCAGCACAGGAGAGTTCAAATTAACAGAAGGGACCATAACAATCAAAATTAATAACATATTTACTAGAGCTAATGAGGTAGACATTAAGCTTAGAGTTTATCATTTATAGTCTCATTTAATGCCCATGTAAAGTAGGGATTACAGGTGTGTACTACTGGGCCCAGTGTGGAGGGCTGTAGGATCGGGACAACACATTATAATGGTGTCTCTGGTTTTTGACATGCAACTATATGACCTTGGGCAAGTTGTTTTTTTTTAAAGTTATTTATTTTTTTGAATCTCTGTCTTTTTATCTATAAAAATTAAGACAGAAATAACTTTTGTAGTTGAGGCATTTAAAATCACTCCTGGGACTAGGGATATAGCTTAGTGGTAGAGCAATTGCCTAGCATATGTGAGGCCCTGGGTTCAGTCTCCAGAACTGCAGAAAACCAAGAAAATCAAATTTTAAAACATTTGCAAATTTAACAAATGTTTATAGAGGGCTTCCTCTGCACCAAGTAGTACTGGTGAGTATATTTGATGCTGTTTCTGTTGAGATGTGTTATGCATTAGTGTTCCCCAAAGGAATAGTGCAGGAAGAGATACATGTTTCTCTTTGTCTCCTGCTTACTCTAGTGATGTCTCTGAATGTCTGCTCGATAAGTGCCTCTATACCCACCACTCTCCTCATCCCGACATCTTGATACGAACTTCTGGAGAAGTGCGGCTGAGTGACTTCTTGCTCTGGCAGGTAGGTGGTTTCCAAACCCTATAATGTTTGTTTTCAGACCAAACACTGGCTGTACCCACAGGGTGGTTCATCTTCACCCTCAGCCATGCTGGGATCAAAGAACTTGGGACAGGAGCTAAAATCTGAAGATAATAGCTGATTTCCCTTCCTCATCTGACCTTGGCTTTGGAGACCTATGTGCTTCTTATTTTCTAAAGTATAGGACATCCAACTTAGAGAAAGAATCAAGGCTTTCCAAACATGGTGAAACCTTGGTAAGCTGCCAACTGTCTTAGCACCTCAGAACTGGAACCTTCCTTCCAGTTTCTAGCCTCTAATTCAGAAAAAGGACTACCGTCTATGTGTGGTCTATGAGGGATCTAAACTTTTTGTACACTTTCAGGGGTTTGCTCTTAGCTCAGTTACCCCAGTGTGAGTTGTCTCCATAAAGTTCATATGCAATTAAGTTTGTTTTTGCTTAAAAATCTCTATTCTTTATTTTCCTGGTCCCTGGATAGCACGTGACCAGGGAAAGTCCTTGTATAAGAGGTTAGCCAGAAGGTGGGCATGGTAGTGTACACCTGTTAGTCTATCACTCAGGAATCTGAGGCAGGAGGATCACCATGAGCTCAAAGCCAGCCTGGACTATCTAATGAGAACCTGTCTCAAGAAAACAAAACACAGAAAAACAAAAAGAGGTCTAGCCAGGAGTGGCAACACATACCTGTAATCCTAGCATTCTGGTTGGCTATGGCAGAAGCACTGCAAATCAAGCCCAACCTGGGCAAGTTAACGACTTAGTGAGACTCTGTCTCTCCCAGTTAATAAAGAGCTGGGACTGTAGCTCAGTGCAAACACCCTGGGTTCAGTCCCCAATGCCACTAAAAAGGAAGAGGTTGGTGGGAGTCTTACGTTGGATGTGTAAGTTTTAATGGGCCATAGTCTTAAAAGTGAGCTAATAATTAGCTACTGAAGGTGCTTTCAGTTGTTGGCTACATTAAAGGAAGTATAATATGCACGGAGTGATTCTTTTTTCGGAGGGGGGTTGTTTTTGTTGTTGCTTTGAGACAGAGTCTTGTTATGTAGTTCATGCCGTCTTTGAACTCAATATATAGCCCAGGATGGTCCCAGACTTATGATTCTCCTGTCTCAGCCTGCCAAGTGCAGGGATTACAGGCCTATGCCACTACACCTGTCTGTATCCAGTTCTCAGTGGTTCTCAGTGGTTCTGTGACTCACTGTGCCACTTAGTCACATTTGGAAAGTTTACTTTGGACACTGAGTTTAAAGAGACCACATTGGTAAACTAAAGGACTTGCTAAAAGAGGCAACTTAGCAAGGAATCACATGTCTCAGAACAAAAGAACATGTGCTAATATTGTTTGGACAAGATATCACGTATATATGTTGTATATTGAATACTCTCAAGGCGATACACAATGTATTAATTATTGTAACTCTCCTCCTAACCTGTTTTGAAACTTTTATTGTTACTTTTATCATCATTTTTATTTTTTTATCTTTAAAATGAAAAAAAGAGATTAATGATCTGGAAAAGGTTCTTTATTGTAGAAAAAAAAAAATGTTTGTTTTTTTTTAAGCAGTACCAGGGATTGAACTCATAACCGAGCTCTTGCAAGACAGGCACTTATGCCGCTGAGCTAAATATCGGCCCCGAAAAAAAACGTTGAATTCCTCCTTTGTGCTATAAATACGGCAGTCATAAGTGATGCCTCCAGAGAAAACAAACTGAACAAGTCATTACAATCTTAGGAACAGATAATGGGCAACTCTAATCTCGCCTTCAAATATTTGAAAGAATGTCACTTGAAAAAACAAGCTTGCCTCAGAGAAAGTACACGGGGCCTTGGTGGAAATTGTGGGAAGGTGATACTGGCTTAGCACAGCAAGCTCTCTGACAACTAAGGTTACTCTACATGAGGCATTGACTTCCTTACCACTAACAATATCAAACAGTGGCTTTCACTAGTGTTCCAGGAGCTGGGGCTGTAACAGTGGTAGAGCACTTGCCTAGCATGAACAAAGCCTGAGTTTGATCCCCAGCCTGCCCCAAAAAACATTCCAAAAGGATTCTGTGATTATTATTTAAGTTTACTCTGCTGTGTTCTACTTTGGGTACATTTAATCTTTATAGTACCATAAAAACTGTTATCCAATTTATACTCAAGGAAACTAAGGCCCAAAAAAGGTTAAATACCTTATTCCAAGTCAAATAGATGCTAAATTGTAGAGCCAGAATTCAGAACAAGGAACTCTGGCTCCAAAACCCATTAATTTATCCACAATGTCCTATCACTGCTACTTAAAAATAACAATAGCAACTACCATTTGTTCATTGCTGACTTGTGTCTGTCAGATAACCTAGAAGGAAATTAAAAAAAAAAAAAGATAACCTAGAAGGGTTAAAAGTTAATAACACAATGCAGATGTTACTTCATAGTCTTAAAATTGGTTCTGCAAAAAATCCTGGTAGAAAAAAGATCTCGTTTCATTTTAGTCCAGATTTGCCCCAGGCAGATGATCAGACTGCCCCAGGGGCTGGCTGTGGAAGCAGCTGCATTACAGGATGCCTGTGCTGTCTCATTGCTGGGATTCTCTCTGTACCTCCATTGGACAACTGCCCAGCATTGTGACCTAGAAACATGTTACTAAACTATATATCTTCTTCCTCCTCGACTTTTCCCAGACCTCTCATTCCTGCCTAGTGTTCCAACCTATTCTATGGCCAGAATACACATTTTGGAACCTCTGTGAGGCCATTCTGCAGTACCAGATGAACCACAGCGTGCTTCAGGTAAGAACTTATGGTCGCTTGACTGGATGGTATAAAACAGGAGCTTTAGCATGGATTGACCACCTTACTGTATACCAAATACTTCTTGGCAAGCATGGTAATGATGACAGTGGTGACAATATTTACCACTTGCAAAGCATTTGCTGTGTCAGGGATTGTGAACCTGTTACACACAGAATCTCATTTAATGCTCCCAAGAACCCAGTGAATGCTGGACATGGTGGTACTACATCACAGTACTAGAGAGGCTGAGACAGGAGGATCACTATGAGTTTGAGGCCAACCTGAACTGCATGGGAAGATGTTGTCTCAAAAAAACCAAAACAAAACAAAACAAAACAAAAACACCCATTGAATAAGTTTTATTAGCTCCTCTTGTGCAAATGAGTAAATAAAAGAAGAATGACCAAGTCAAGGACATAAAACCAATAAGAGATGGGTGTAGAAAGCTGAGCATGTTGGTGAAGATAGGTAATCCCAGCCCTCTGGGAGGCTAAAGCCAAAGGACCACAAGTTCTAGCCTAACCTAAGCAATTTAATGACCTAGTAAAACCCTGTCTCAGGGTAAAAAAATAAATAAAGCTGGGCAGCGTGGTGTATGCCTATAATCCCAGGAGTTCAGGAGGTTGAGGCAGGATTGCTGTGAGTTCAGTGTCAGCCTGGGCTACATAGTGAGTTAAAGGCCAGTCTGGACTACAAAGCGAGACCCTGTCTCAAAACACCAAAAAAGAGAAAAAAGAAAAGAAAAAAGGGCTAGAGATGTAATTCAGTGTGAAGGTTTTGGCGTTAATCCCCAGTACCAAAGGAAGGGGAAAAAAAATAAAAGATGGGAGAGATGGGAGTCAGTGTAACCCTTTAATCTCCAAAAGACTCAGGAAAAGCCTTAGAGAGATTGTTTTTTTCTTTTTCATTTTTTGAGACAGGGTCTTGCTATGTAGTTCAGGCTGGCTTGAACTCACTGTATACCCCAGGGTGATCTTGAACTCAAGGTGATCCTCTCTTTCAGAGTCCTGAGTGCTGGGACTGCAGGTGTGCCCCACCACACCTGGCCTGTTGATTGTTTCTTTTTTGTACCCGAAATCAAACTCACAACCTTGAGCTTGCCAGGCAGGCTCTTATGCCACTGAGCTAAATTCCTGGCTGTTCACTATTTCTTGAAGATAATAGCCTAACAAATGTTGTAGCCAGGTTGGTGGTGTGGGCCTGTAGTCTCAGCTAATTAAAAAGCTGAGGCAAGAGAACTGAAAATTAAAAGGAGCTCCGGACAACAAAACAAGACCTTGCCAAAAAAAAAAAAAAGCCATAGGGGCACATACCTGTAATCTCAGCACTCACTTGGGATGCTCTGAGGCAGGAGGATCACATTGAGTTTGAGGCCAGCCTGAACTACAGAATGAGACACTGCCTCAAAAACACAAAAAAAACCATATACAAAAAGGGATGGGAATGTAGCTAAGTACAAAGGCCCTGAATTTAGTTCTCAGTGTTAGGGGTTGATGGTGGTAGGGACTCTAAAAGTAGAAATATACAAAATCCAAGCCTCTTATTGAAAGGATTAAGGATAAAATAGTACTGTCTTTTGATTTTGTAAAACTATTTTCTGCTTTCAGTTTGATTACCAAATCTTGAAACGATTTTCGTTAGGAGGCAGTCACCTGCATCTGATGAGCATAAATAGTCATGGTGGTGTGGATGGTGTGGCTAACAGGTTGAGGGTTTACATTGGTTACTTCATGGACATTTCCTTATTTTACCCAATAATCCAGCAGGTTTAGTGTCCTCAATATTCAGATATGAAAACAGAAGGGCAAAGAGAATAAGCAATGTCCCAAGCCCACAGAATTAGGAATCTAAATCTAATATAATTTATTTTTATGTTTTTTAAATTTTGAGACAGGAGTCATCTTTTATCAATAAGTAGCCTAGGCCAGGCTCAAACTTTAGCTTCTTCTGTGTCAGTTTCCTAGAGTGGTAGGATCACAGGTATGAACCAGTAACCCTGGCTCTGAAACCTGAAGCTACCCCACCTTTCGTCCTGGGACTTGAACCGACGGCCTTCACACTGAGTTGCGTCCTCTACCCTTTTTATTTTGAGACAGGGTCTCACTAAGTTACTTAGATTGCTAAGGCCATGGAGCCCTCCTGCCTCCTCCTCCCAGAATGGTAGGATTGTAGATGTGCACCATCATTCTCCATTGCTATTTCTTATTTCACTTTTCTTTGCTTAAGTTTAGAGAGATAATGGCCATGAAGAAAAAATTTTGTAAGTTAGGGCTTCTCTGTCTTCTTGGTCTTAGGTCAGAATATGAGGAAACTGAAATAATAAGATTAGAATAAGTAAAAAGAAAAATAGCAAAACTTCAATTAAGACAATTCATTCCACTGTCGGGAATGAATATCAATTTTCCACATGATCAAAGCTGCCCCAAGAACTCAAACTTTTTTTACCCTTTTAATGGAAAACTCTGAAATGTATCTTGCACATAATTCATCAACACCTACACTATACCAGGTACTTGCTAATAATCATCATGATTAGAATAATCACTTTCTAATGATGGTAATGATAATGGAATCTACCATCTTTCAACATTTCTTTGTATAGCCATGACCTTGAGCTATTTACTCTAAGTTAGATGGTCCCAAAATACCTGGCTTTAGGACGTATTTAGTTGTTGTTGTTGTTTTTTAAACACAGGGGACTTCACACTGAGCTGTGTTCTACTGCCCTTTTAATTAATTAATTAATTTTTTAAAGACAGAGTCTAGCTAACTTGCCCAAGCAGTGATCAAACTTGTGATCCTCTTAATCCCAGAGTGCTTGGATTATAGGCATTTGCCATCACACCTGGCTTTCTTACATATTTTTCTGTGTCTTCCCTCTTTCATTTCTTACTGTTATCAATGACTAGTGGCATCCTGCCTCCTCTTCCTGTTTACTACTTCAAATCAGCTATTATGATTAAAGAAACCAGTTAATCAAGCATGCTAGACTTGTGTGTATAAAGTAAGGGTACATCGGCTCTACCCGAAACCCAGAGGAGCTGGGCTTTTGTGTATGGCTGTGTATGTATATGGATCTATAATTTGGCTGCCCAGAAGTCTTACAGTAATTTCAGGTTTCTCATTTTGCACATGGTTGTCAGTGGAGTCACTTCAGGTTTCATCCATTCCATAAATGTTTATTGAGTCCCTAGTATACGACTAGGTACAGTGTTAGGCACAGGAGGGTGTGAGCTGCTAGCCAGCCAGACAAGATCACTGCCTTCATGGAGCTTATATTCTTGGTTGAGTAGATAGCCAACAAAAAATATATAAGATAAATGGGCATGGTGATGCACACCTGTAATCCCAGCACTGGAGGAGGCTGAGGCAGGAGGATCATTGTAAATTCAAGAACATCCTGGGCTACAAAGTGAGCTCAAGGCCAGCCTAAACTGCATAGTAAGACCCAGTGTAAAAAAGACCAAAAAAATTCTTATTTATAATAAGGCAATGAAATACACAGATTGATATGCTAGAAGGTAATGAAAGACAGCAAGGATATTGAGATTATAAAGTTTGGATTTTGAAAGACAAAATGCCAGCGTGCCTGAAGGGAAAGACATGAGGTGAGTCTGAAGAAGACAGACCTCTGTTCATGCAAAGCTTGGTAGGTCATGGTAACAGAACTTAAAAAACGTATCAGGGGAATGGCTGGATCTGATTGGCATTTGGTAAAAATCACTTGAGAGCCAGGCATGATGGTGCACAACTATCAACCCAGTTGCTCAGGAGACTGAGGCAAAAAGATTGCAAGTTTGAAGCCAGCCTAAGCAATTTAGTGATCTCAGAAATAAAATTTTAAAAAGCACTGCAGATATAGCTCAATGGTAGATCACTTGCCTAAATTGCTTGTGGTCCTTTAATCCCCAGTACAAAACAAAAAATCAGGAATTTGAGGAGGCAGAGCCAAGAGACAAAATTCTTGCCATAGCCAAAGTGAGAAAGGATATGCCTTGTGATAGAGTGGTGGTGATTGGTCAGGATAAGATCAAAGGTAAGAGATAAACTGAATGTTAAAACAAAGGCAAATGGAACTAACTGTATCAGGATAATAACATAACCCCCCAGAAAATGTAAGAAATTAGTTCAGGTTTTCTGAACATAATTCTTAGGTTGTACATTTTTAGTGAAATCTTGTCTAAGGGTAATACAAATAAAAATATAATAATAGGCCAGGGATCCAATAGCTCAGCAGCATAAGCACCTGCCTGGTAAGTGCAAGGTCCTGAGTTCAATCCCCAGTACAAAAATAAATAAATAGCAAATTTAAACATTACTTAGTCTATTGTTAGTGGTCTGTTAATAATGTAGTTTTGAAACTCTTAACCAGGTGTAGTGATGCATACCTGTGATCCCAATACTCAGGAGGGTGAATCGGGAGGATTGCCGTGAGTTCAAGGCCAGCCTGGCTAACCTGAATTACAGAGCCAGCAAGACCTGTCTCAAAAAGCCCCCCTGCCAATGAAATCCTTTTATAGGTAAAGCAGGATAAAGTAGTATAGAGCAAATGCATACAAACACTAACATTATTAGGAACCAAGTTTTGGCTTGAGCAGTTGGATGGATGGTTGTGCTGTTTCCTGGAATGGGATAAAAAATGTTTGAGATCACTATTAAAGAGTTTCATTTTATAGTCAGGCATGGTGGTGCACACCTGTAATCAGTACTTTGGGAGACTGAAGCAGGAGGATCACAAGTTCAAGCTAAGTCTCAATGTTTTAATGACTTCAAGAGACTTTATCTCACAGATTTTGGGGGCACTGGGTGTGTAGCTTAGTGGAAAAGCCCTAGGTTCAATTCCCAGCACCACCAGAGAGGGGGAAGGGGAGAAGGAGAGGGAGGTCCATTTTGTACCCATGAGTCATAAATGCAGATCTGTATTCACCTCTTACTCTTCTGGGCATCTTTACACAGTGTATGAAGTGCTATAAAGGTAGATGTTACTGTTTTTTGTCCACAGTTTTAGAGTCAGAAAAACAAAGGAACAGAGACATTGACCATCCTGAAGGCCTTTTCCAGCAGGGATTCATGGATGTCCTAGCTTGGCCTGCTCTATCTAGGAGCCCTCGTAACTGTTTCCAGAAATCAGGGCCGGGGGGTTTAGCTCAGTGGTGTAAGTGCCTGCTCGGCAAACATGAAGTTGGATTGTGAGTTGGATCCCTCGTACAAAAAAAAAAAAAAGAGAGAGAGAAAGAAAGGAAGGAAGGAAGGAAGGAAGGAAGGAAGGAAGAAAGAAAGAAATCTTTGTACCTTAGCAGAAGCACTAAAGTGAGATTCTAGACTAATAACATTCTCATTTCTGGTCTTATCTCAGACCAGAAAGATCTTTCCTGCCTTTTTTCTCTTTTCTTATTCACATACCCAATATTGTGGCTAAACTGGACTCTTCAATTTTCCTTGTTCCATATCTTTTACTTTTCTATTTCCATGTCTGTGCTCTTGCCTCATCACCCAAGTTACCATTTTCCAAATCTGAGCTGGTGTCCCTAGGCCCCGTCCATTGTGTCTGCCTTCTCTACAGGAAGCCAAGGCAGAGGATAGGGACCTAGGCTCTTGTCGTAGTTTTATCTCATTGCTGAGATAAAATACCCAATGCCCAAACTTAAGCAAGGAAAGGTTTATTTGGCTCACAGTTTGTAGAGGTTTCAGTTCATAGTAAGCTGGCTCCAAGGTAGGGCAGCATGGCAGACAGGCATTGAAGAGGACAAACAGTCCATGGCAGGCAGAAGGTAGCAAAGCAAACTAGGGACGCAGACAAACCTTTTTCTTCCTTTATATTGTATTCATGCTACCGGGATTAGGGCAGTGCCAAACCAATCAGTGGACTGATTTAGGAATCACTACCCTTAATCCTAGCATTACACCATAAATCAGTCACACACTCTAGACTAGCCACCTCTGAAAAAGCCCCACCCATTACTGCATGAGGTTTTGGGGGGACATCTAGACACAGACCATAGCAGCTGTGGACCTAGAGGCATTTACCAGGATGAAGGGCTCACGTGCCACTTGCCAGGGAACAGACTTTGGTATCTGAAGCACCAGGATGATTTCCAGTGGTCACCCAGCCAGTCTTAGAGGCCAGCAAAGGATGAGATCTTGACAGTGATACAGTTGGGCTTGTCAACAAGGAAGCAGGGACAGAGAGAGTATCAAGCAAGGGAAGGAGACACAGCAGGTGGAGGGGTGTTACCATGCAGAGCACCTGGTCTTCAGAAGTTCCTAGATGGTGGCCCATGAACACTCAAAATGGGTAAACAGAGATAATGATAATTTGAATCAGGGTACTTACAGTTGCTGTCATATTGACTGGATGGTTAGTCAACTCCTCAGAATCATTTCCCTCATCTAAAAAATGAGAGGATTATAACAACTCCAGCCTGCCTCACAGGTTTGAGATAAGGATTCATAAGACAATATATGAATAGTGCTATAGGGGCTGGGGATTTAGCTCAGCAGCATAAGTGCCTGCCTTGCAAGCGCACAGTCATGAGTTTGATCCCTGGTACTGATTTTAAAAAAAGGGCCGGGAATTTAGCTCAGTGGCTTAAGCACCTGCCTGGCAAGCGTTAGGTCGTGAGTTCGATGCCTGGTACCAAGAAAAAAAAACATTTAAAACTGAAAAGGGCTGAGTGTGGCAGCTAATATTTTCTACCACAGTATCTTTGGGTCCTTCATCAGATTTCTTCTGTCTCCAGAAAGCCATGCATGGAACATTTCATGTGCACGTGGTACAGAAAGCCGTATGCACAACACCTTGCTTATTCCATCCCCCTGGCAGAGACTCTCAGGGCACTTCAGGCCATTGTTTACTTCAGGGGTGCTGTCTGTCTCAGGGCAGCCCTCACAAGTCTGTTCCCCATGCATTGTGTGGGTGTGGCTTTAGGGCAAAATAAACATCTTTTTCTTTTTGGTTGTACTGGGGTTGAACTCACAGCCTTGTGCAAGTGAGGCAAGTATTTAACCACTGAGCTGTATATACCCTTAGTTTTTAAATGTTTAAAGCTCAGGACCGCCAGCCTCTGTCTGTGTGCCAGCAAGATGGCAGAAGGCTTGAGGACTTTCATCCTGAAGGAGTTATTACATCTTGTTCCTTGATTCTTCTGAGGAGAGAACAAGATCAGAGAGGCTTGTACCAAGATTGCATAAGGCCAATACAAAAACTCTAGAAGAAATAACACCCAGCCAGGGCTGGGGATTTAGCTCAGTGGCATAAGCGCCTGCCTGACAAGCTCCAGGTCATGAGTTTGATCCCCAGTACCAAAAAAAGAAAGAAAAGAAATAACACCCAGCCAAGCGCGGTGGTGCACACTTGTAATCTCAGCACTCTGGGAAGGTGAGGCAGTAAGATCATAAGTTAAGATCCAAGCCTGGGCTGAATCCCTGTCTCAGAAACAAAACAAACAAAACCCAAACAGTAGAAAAAGAATTTGCCAGGCGTGGTGGTGCATGCCTGTAATCCCAGCACTCAAGAGGTTGGGACAGGAGGATCGGTTCAAGTTCGCGGCCAGCCTGGGTTACAAAGTGAATTCAAGACCAGCCTGAACTGCATAGTGAGATCTTGTCTCAAAAAGAAAAAAAAAAACACTCTTACATCCCTTGATTGATCATACACATTGACCTTTAGGACTTGTGTTAGCTTGAGTTTTCTGACAGTGAGTTCCTGAGAAGGAGCTGAGGCACTTCTGAGCTTGGGAGAGTAGATCCAGACCATGTGAAGATGGGTGTGTTTCCATCACCCTCTCAGGTCACCATAGAGAAACCAGAAGTACTCAGTCCAGCTGTGTGACCTGGACCAGCTCTCTTCTTGGGTCTGTATCATTGTCCTTAGCTATAAAATGAAGAGGCTGGAAACACAGCCTTAGGAGCTTTCCCAGCTCTGTCATCCTCACAGCATACCACTGGTTGCTGGCACTCTCTTGGCACTCTGGCGTTGTGTTGGGGGCTACCATTTGGAGGAAGCCTGAGCTTCGTGCTGATGCCTTTAGCCAGCTCCACCTTTCCTTCCTTTGGGGCTGGGTGCCCCTCAGCCTTTCTGTCCTGCTCTGACCACTTGCAGTGATGAGAAAATTGTTAACAGCTAATAGCAGGCACTGGCTAGATGTTCATTATTTCATTCTTCCTCAATCCAGTGAGGTGTGGGCACTGTCATCTCCATTTATAGGGTAAGATTCAGCCTTAAGAGTACTAAGGATTCCTCACACCTCAGTGCTCCAAGCAGACTTCCTCTGGCCTAAGCAAGCTCTTCCATTTTATGTGATTTTGCCTTTTGTTTTCCCTGCCAGAGTGTCTTCCTCCCTCCATACACCCCATTGGCTAAAGGGAAGCTCAAATTCTGCCTGTCTGTGAGATTTCACTGCTCTTTGTCTTTCATCAACTACAACTGCTTTGTCTCTTGAGTTTGCCTGGCTCTTCCTCTTGCCTCCTTATGACTTCTGCATTGTCTTGTGTTCTGTTACTCTGTACAGGTGGCAGTGTCCTAATTATGGCTAGATTGCTGGGACCATGTCTTGTGCAACTCCATAGCCCCAACAGGCTTCTACATATACCCAGGGGTCATTCTGACCAAGGCCATGAAGAAGCTCTTTCAGCAAGAGAGAGAACTGTGGAGCAACTGTTCACACCTGTAGTGTTTTTTGTGTGTGTGTGTGGGGGAAGGGTCTTTTTGAGACAGAGTCTTGCTATGCAGTTCAGGCTGGCTCTGAGCTCGCTTTGTAGCCCAGGCTGGTCTCGAATTTGCAGTGATCCTCCTGCCTCAGCCTCCCGAGTGCTAGGATTACAGGTGTGTGCACCACCACTCCTGTCTCATGCCTGTAGTTTTAACCAGGACTACTCAAAAATGTACAGGAAGAAGAGTCTAGAGTTCTCCTTTGTCATCTTCATTCATACAGTAGACTTTATTGTTAAGAGACTTCGCAAAGCATTTCTCTGAACTTTCAACAGATAGGTAGCACTTCCCTTATAGCTCCATCGTGAGGGTCAAGTGAGATAACAAAGTACATATGTAGGTCATTCTTTGTTTTTGTTTTTGAGACAGGGTCTCACTGTGCAGTACAGCCTAGTCTTGAACTCACTATGTAGCCCAGGCTGGGCTTGAACTCAGAGTAATCCTCCTGCCTCAGCCTCCCAAGTTCTGGGATTACAAGAGTGTGCCACCATGCCCAGCATGTAGGTCATTCTTTGAAGGATGCAGACAATCAAGGCTAATTGGGATAAATCCATGAATATAAGATATAACACAGGATAAAATATGGCAAGGGTTGTTGGGGTATAGGTATCCTATAGGGCATACCTATAGATACCTATCATAGTGCCCATCATCACTGGATGATGGCATCCAGTGATATAAACTGCCCACTGCAGCAGTTGTGCCAGTGATTCACCATCCCTGCTCTAGGAGAACTTAGTTACTCACTTAGGGTATGGGTTTGGCAGAAGGCGCTCTCGTGCAAAGGCTCTATGGGCCAGGCAGACTGGCAGCAACCGGTGATGCACAGCCAGGTTCTGGTTCTGCTTCAAAGGAATTTCCCCCTTCTCTGCCTGCACATTCTCCCTGGGATCACAGGGTGAAGCAATTGAGTATCTCCCATGTACAAGTGTCCCAAATGCGTCCAGACAAAGCAGTCTCTGTCCTCTAGGAGTTTATGGTTGGTCTGGAGACACCCAAGGTCTGAGAAGTGCTGCCAGGGACTGTACGATCGCCACCTGATGTCAGAACTTGTTCCAGGCACCCTTTACGGGCCATGGTGGTGGTGTACTGGGGGTTCAACCCAGGGCTTTTGTCCTTTTGTCCTGAACTATATCCCTAGTCTTCATCTATTTACTTATTTATTTTGGGTTTTTTTAACCTTTTTTTAATTTGTTGTGAGATAGGGTCTCGCTATGCAGTTCAGGCTGGCATTGAGCTCACTTTGTAGCTCAGGCTAGTCTCAAATTTGCAACATCCTCTTGCCTCAGCCTCTCAGGTGCTAGGATTACAGTGTATGCCACCACGCCCAGCTTCTTTTTCATTTTTTTCAGACGAGGTCTCACTGTGTAGTTTAGACTGGCCTTGAATTTATGTCAACCCTCCTGCCTCTGCCTCCCAAATTCTGAGATTACAGGCATGTGCCACCATATCTGACTCCCAATCCTTTTTTATAGTAGGATTTTGTTTTTGTTTGGGTTTTAGGGGGTCTTTTTGGGATAGGGTTTTGCTGTGCAGTTCAGGCTTACCTCAGAGCCTAGGCTGACCTCAGAGCCTAGGCTGGCCTCAGACCTCAGTGGTCCTCCTCCTTCAGCCTCTGTACCACTATGTCCAGCCTCCAAACTTTTCAAAGATCTTTTTTTCCCCTTAAATTTTGAGACAGTCTTATTAAGTCTCCCAGAATGGGCTCAGATTTATGTTCCTACTGCCTTGGTCTCCCAGAGTGCTGAAATGACATGTGTATACTGCCACAACCAGTAAGGTCTTTTCTAATAGAAAAAGTAGACTGGGCACACTAACATCTGTTGTAGACAGATACAGTAAGTGGTTTAAGAGAGCTGAACCTGTTTCTTAGTGTGTTCATGAGTGTCCTTAGCTTGAAGAGTCATTTATCTCCACGCAGGACATAGGTTGGAGCTGAACCCTGAAAAATAATTTAGGGAGGTGGAAAGATAGTATCCTCAGAGTAACCTGGGAGACTACAGGAAGAGATCTGACGAATAGTGCCCCAGACAGGAATAGGACCTTTTTTGCAGCAGACGATAGACAATAATAATATGTGAAATTGCTGTTTTTGTATAAGAGCCTGCTAATATGCTAGAGAGGATTTTGCATATATTATCTCTAATCCTTAAAACCACTCTTGAAGGTAGTGCAACCCCCACTTTACAAATGAAGAAATGAGGTTAGGAGAGGATTTGCCTAAAGCCATGTAGCTAGTTGGTAGGGAAATCAGAACTCAGACCCACATTTATGTGCTTCCCTTCCAAGTGTAAGGCTAAAAAAGACTGTACGGGATCAAGATGCTTCCACACAATACCAACCAAGATGAACCCACAACTGCCACTGCCATGTCTGTACAATGTGACCACCACCTGGTGTACGCCTGCCTCCAAACCTTAGCAGAATTGGTACAGACTCTCCTTCACTGACCCACCCTGTGCCCCACCTCTACCTCCTCCATCCAGTTCTACTCACACCTAAAATTATTTCCCTACCCCAAACCCCACTTTTCTCTAGCAGAAGGCTAGAGACATGTATGCAGAGGAACGGAAGAGGCACCAGCTGGAGAGGGACCAGGCTGCAGTGACAGAACAGCTGCTGCGAGAGGGGCTCCAGGCCAGTGGGGACGCCCAGCTCCGACGGACACGCTTGCACAAACTCTCAGCCAGACGAGAAGAGCGAGTCCAAGGCTTCCTGCAGGCCTTGGAACTCAAGCGGGCTGACTGGCTGGCACGTCTGGGCACTGCATCAGCCTGAGTGAGGCTGGCCACGTGCCACTTTGCCCTGCCCTCTGCCTCCAGGGCCCCACTCCCTTTTCTTTTCTTGGTGAAAGGCATGTTCCCTCTTAATGATGAATTATGCTCCCCTGCTTGGCAGGGGAGTCCCCAAGGTCAGATCTGCTGGCCATAGATACGTTTGGGCTGCCTGTGGCCCCTGGGCAGGATAGAGGGTGAGAATTTCCCACAAGCACACTAACTGGCTACCAGTTGGGTTTTTTTTTGGGGGGGGACAACTCATTGGCTTCCTGCTCCATCTGCCTTTGCCACCTCTCCTTGTGCCCCTAGGTGCACTTTCTTTTTCCACTAGCACGTCCTTCAGCATGCGGAATTGCAGGGAAGAAGTCTCCTCAAAGCCTACACCTTCACCCATCCATCTTGTCTTCCACCTGACTTTCACAAAAGATTTGGCTCTACCTTGAATCTGCTGGTAAATAGCTAATAGGCAGCCAACATTATTTGGGCAAGGAAGAAAGGGGTGGGAGAAGCAGAAAGAAAATTTGCCCATCTGCTGCTCCTCCTCTTGGCTCTCCACCTGGGATTTGCTATTGAGTCTCTATCCCTCCCACCACAAGTACTGATTGCTCACTGAAAGGCTTGGTGCCCCCAATGGTGCTCAGAAGCCGAGGGTGATTACAATCCAATTACCTATTGTTGACTCAGCCCACACAAGCTTTTCTCTGCCTCTTGCAGGGCATGGGGCCAGGCTCTACTCCCCAGTGAGACTGGCCCCTTCCATGGCTACAGGGTGACAGTAGGGTCCATAGGTCCTGGTGGTCTAGTGGAACACAGGCCTCTTTCCCTATGACACATCAAGACTGAGTAGAACCAAGCACTGCTAAGTGACTGCCTCCTGCCCCTACCATCTCAAACACTTCCAGTCTTCAAGGCTTCTCTCAGCTCTGACCTGGCTCCCTAAGTGGGCCTTGAGACAATTTAGTCTCAGCATGGCAAAACTTGTTCCAGGCCCTCTCTGCCTGTGAGGGCCAAGGCTTCCCAGCAGGAAGGTGAGGGTAGAGTCAAGGCTGTGTCCTTTCCCTTACCTCCCCCTGCCAGGCATCCATGCAGAGCTGCTGAGAGGATTAGTGCCTTTGAAGCACTGTCTGCCTGAGCAACTCTGCTTCAGGTGCTCCACAGCAGCAAGTACCAGCCAGTAATACCAACCAAATGCTACTCTTCAGTTTTCTCATTTTACTTGTACTGTCTGCCCAGCAACTCCCTCTAGGAGAGAGGTGGGACCTTGGCAAGCAGTGTTGAGTGTACTCTTCAGACCTGTAGCTTTTTCTATGCCCTAGTGTCTTCCTCCCTTTCTGTGCTTCGATACCTGGCATTAGAGACCCTTTGGCCATCATTCCTGCTTCAAGAATCAAGCACAAATGCCAGCCGCTGTGATTGCAAAGCCAATCAGCACACCCTTTGGCAAGGCCCCCTACACACCTGGCATTCCCACTACCAATCCCTGGCACAGGGTTCCCAGAGAGCAGGTGCTGTACATTTTCCAGCTTCACAATGGGGCTGTTGACAGCCTTAATTAGGGAGGCATGAATTATTCGGCTATAATGCAGAGCCCTACAATTAAGGCGGGAATGAGGGGCTGCAGGCAGCAAACGGGATGTGCCCTGTGAGCAAGACTGTTGGATTGTCTCCTTTCTGCAACTCCCTTGTGATGGGGGTACAGTAGAGGTGATTAATGGGACTGGCGTCTCTGGCCTGAGGTCCTGTATTCTGGGAAAGGTGCTTCAGGTGGAGTAGGGAGCTGCTACCCCAGGAAGCACTGCAGGGAGTGGAAAGAAGAGGCAGAAGGTCCAGTGCTACCCAGGAGCAAGAACTGCAAAATACTTGCTCTAAACTCGTAGTTTGCTTTCTGTTTTGATTCGTACGAGCAGCTTCTGCCCTTGCCTAGTGGAGTCAGGGAGAAACCTGTTTATATGTCCTTCCTCCTGTAAGCCAAACCCCCTCTTGATATTTATCCTGTTCTTGTGCTCCCTTTGGTCCCAAGTAGAATTTTTAAAATTCTTAGATTTGTTTGCTAATTACAACGGGAAAACACTTTTATTTTGCTGCTGCAATTGCTTAAAGTTGTCTCGGTGCATTTAGTTAGCTCCAGAACCCTATGGGTTTGGAGGGGGGGGACACTGTAAGAGCCCTTTTGCCATCACACCTGTTTCTCTACTTGTTTCCTAATCCCCGGACGCTTTCCTCCACCCTCTTTCTCGGGCAAGTAAAAGGAAGCCAGTCTGATAGAGTGGAAGGAGGGATTTCGCCAGCTGCGGTGTCTGCAGCGCCCCAGCTTGGTGGCCGTGTCTGATGGGGGCAGCTGGGCTAGCTGTATCAAGATCGGTAGTGCTAGGGGGAGGGGAGTAGTCAGGCTTCTTGGAGGCCCCTCTCCATCATTCGGTGACGGGGTCCTGCGATCCAGGCATGCAGGGACCTAAAGGAGCCACCCAACACGTTTTGGGGGGGCTTCATTAGCCTTTGGGGAGGAGGCTGTGCAACGGGTGCTGAAAGGACAGCTCCTACCTGCCCCGCAGTACCCGAAAGGCACCTCTGCGTGTGAAGTCTCCCTGGCAAGCCCCGACCCCACCTCAAGCGGACCGCCATCCAGGTGAGGCGCACGAAGGGCTTCCCCGGAGTGGCAGCTTGGAAGAATGCACGTCCAGCTGCGCCAAGCTGGCCTCCCCGCTCTTTTCCCACTCGAACGTCAGCCTTGGCCCCAGTCGCTACAGCCTGTGCCTCCAGCAGCGTGCTCCTCCAGCCTGCAACGGAGCAAAGTGGCGCAGCCAGGCCTCCCAAACCCCTCTTCTGGGGCCCCCAGCGGGAGCGGGAAGGAAAACCGCCGAGATGCGCCCTAAGTGCCGTACGGCTTGGAGAAGTGGGCAGCTCGGTTGCATAAGGTGGAAGGAACTTAGTTTGCAAAAGCCAGCTCTCGGCGGGAGCGAAAGCTGGAGCCCGCCGACTCGCGCACCCCTCCTCATTTGTTGGTGCTGACGCGCGCCTCCCCCACTGCGCCCCCACCCCCTCGGCGCGCCGCCGTCTCGCGCTCCCTCCCCCCCACTCTGCTCCTCACTCCCTTCAGAGGAGGTGAGTTTAAACCCCGCCCACGTGACCCCAGCTGGGCCAATGAGCGGCGGCGGGAGGTGAAATCCGGTTCTAACCGGTCCGGGGCTCCCAGCGCTATAAAAACTTTATAAACCCCCCGGAGCCCGAGCAGTGTGAAGAAGAGGCGAGAACGACCCCCGGACCGACCAAAGCTGCGCGCCGCTACATCTCGCGTCCAGCGACTGCGTCCCGCCGCCACCACCATGCCCAAGAGAAAGGTACGTGGCGCGAGGGCCGCAGGCACCGAGCCGCCGCGCTCCGTCACTGCCGCCGCCGCCGTCTCTCAGCGCGGGGCGCGAGAGTCGGCGCGGGCCGAGCGCGCTTCCCGCTAGCTCGGGGCTCAAGGCGGGGTCGCCGGCCTCAGGCTACCCCTGCGTGGCGCGGCTGCCCGCGGGCGCCAGAAGCCATATTGGAGGAGCGGCGGCCGCGGCGGGAGGAGCCATGTTGGTGGCTGTTTATCCCGCTCCCCTCGGGCTCGTCGCTCCCGCCCTGTGCCCCCTCCCCCACCGCCAGGCGCTCTCCCGCCCCTCCCGGCGGGCGGGCGATTCAAACCCGAAAGGGCGGGAAGGCGGCGCTCCGGGTTGGCGGGCGGGGGAATGCGCTGCCGCCAAAAACCGCCGGCGCGAGGGGGCGTGGCCGGCGCGGTGTGGCTCCGCCTCTGCCCGCCCACGCTCCCCGCGCTCCGGACGCGCGCCACCGCCGCCCACGAGTTCTTGGGTCGCGCGCGCTCCCTCACCCGCCCTCCACGGCTGCCATAGCAACGGCGCTCGGCTCCGCCTCCAGAGGGTTTGTTTGCACCAGCTGCAGCTGTTGCTCCTGCCTGGCGCGGTGGCGCGGCCGGGCTCCAGTTTAGCGCGCGGGCCGGGTCCTCCGTGCGCGCCTTCTGCGCCGAGGGCGAGCCCACGGCGTCCGGGGCGCTGTGGCTGCTTGCTGGAAGCTGGGTATGCGTGTACTACAAAAACTGACGTTTCTAAATTTTGCCTTAAGGCCGTGTTTAAGTTTAGGGACTCAACTGAGGATTCTCTCAGAAGCTACAGGTTTTTTTGCCTTTATATTTTCTAGGCTGAAGGGGATGCTAAAGGTGATAAAGCCAAGGTGAAGGACGAAGTAAGTCTTTCTCACGAGGGTTTTACCGAGCCTTGGACAGTAAGGGTGACAGGACTCTGTTGGTGGGAATTAACTGAAGCCTGAGTCTGCCTAAAGAGACACTGCCGTCCCCTTCTTGTCTAGAAAATTTGGGGACAAAACTTCTGCTTATTTTTTTGCTAACTTTCTTGGTTTTTATTTTAATAGCCACAGAGAAGATCTGCAAGATTGTCTGCTGTAAGTGTATATGCTTTAAATTTTTTCATATATTCATCTTTGAAACTGAAAGGTATTGGAAAACAGTCTTGCTTTGGGTGGATTGATTAGAGGGTTGATTTGAATGTCTACCTCAGGCTATTCCTCATGTGGAGTTAAGGGTTCTGAAATTCTGATGACTAGCCAAGGCAGAACACTTACATGTTACATTTTTAGAAGGAAGCTAGCCATAAGAACTCTGACAAGTAGAAAATTCTAAACTGTTAGTATTGTGGCCTGGTTGTGGGTTGTTATCTTTGGGTCATTGTATTAATATTCTCATCTTCTCTGCCTGCCAAAATAAGAAACCAGCTCCTCCAAAGCCAGAGCCCAAGCCTAAAAAGGCTCCTGCAAAGGTAAGTAAAATAGAGCCAAATGTACTAACACTGGAATTGATATTTTTCGCAGAAAAATTGTCCTTTTGCCTAGTTTGGTGCCTTTAACCCAGCACTGGGGAGGCTGAGGCAAGAGGATCATGAGTTTGAGGCCAGCCTAGGCTACATAGTGAATTCACAGCAGCCTGAACTGTGAGATTGTCTTGAAAAACTACGTAATCAGGCATTGTATATGCCTGTAACCCCAGCATTTAGGAGGCTGAGGCAGAAGGATCTTTTTCACTACCTTAATGTAATTGAGCATATTCATCAGCTCCATAAGGTGTTTTGATACCTTGTCTCAGTCGTAATATTTGTAACATTGGCTTTCTAATTAAGAATTTTGTCACTTTAAAGAAAATTTTGGTTAAAATCTTAGGAGTTTGATTTTATTGTTAGTTACACTTTTGAATTTTGGTATGCTGAAGACCACAAAAAATTACAATTTAATGTGGTTTTAACATATCTTAGAAAAGGTAAACAAAAGCCTTGTGCAGAACTTTGCATCCATATGCTAGTAATGTAAAAGGGGAGAAACAGTTCTATTTTTCCTCACTTTAGAAGGGAGAGAAGGTACCCAAAGGAAAAAAGGGAAAAGCTGATGCCAGCAAGGATGGGAATAACCCTGCAGAGAATGGAGATGCCAAAACAGACCAGGTATAGTTGTGTTCATGTGTGGTTATTCCATTGGTTACTGATCCTAAAAACTTCTTACTACCCTTTTATCTACATCACTGTAGATATAATTTTCTTGTTAACATAGGATTCTTCAAAAATTGGATTCTTAATCTGCTTTTACCTTAAAGGCACTGTGTTGTCCTGTCCTGAGGTGCTACACTCATAATACACTGCACCATAGTTTTTTTTGTTCTTTGTTTTTTGTTTTTTGTTTTTTTTTTTGGTACTGGGTTTCAGACTCACGACCATGCGCTTTCAAGGCAGGCACTTATGACTATAGAGTTTTAAAATTGGGAATAACCTTAGGTGGTCCTGTTGTGCTCTTTTCCACAGTTCTGTAGTACGATGTGGCCAGGAGGTACCTTAGCAAAGTTGCCCAGCAAGGCCATTCTCAAAAGAAGTAGAGTCTTGGTGTCTTAAGCACCCCAAACCTGAATTTTGGCTTAGGAACAAAATGATATACTACAAGTAAAATGTGGACAAAGTTTTAAAATCTACAGGTATTAATGTGTCTCTTTTCTTTTAGGCACAAAAAGCTGAAGGTGCTGGAGATGCCAAGTGAAGTGTGTGCATTTTTGATAACTGTGTACTTCTGGTGACTGTACAGTTTGAAATACTATTTTTTATCAAGTTTTATAAAAATGCAGAATTTTGTTTTACTTTTTTTTTTTAAGCTATGTTGTTAGCACACAGAACACTTCATTGTTGTTTTGGGGGGAAGGAGCATATGTCACTAGTACAATGTCTCCAAAGCTGGATCATGTGGGGAAAGCACCTTTCCCTGCTAGTTTTGAGAGACTTCCTCTTGGCTCCCAGGAGGGAGGGATTCCGTGATATTGACACATGTGGCCACCTTGGCATATAAATGCCTTGTGGTATGGGACAACTCCCAGTTCATTTTATGTCTCCCTTTCCTCTGCCATCAGCATAGACTTAACTCCCTTAAGCCCAGAGACCTGTTGGGACCTGTTTCTCAAAAATTGATGTTACCAGTGTGTCCGGCAATCTGGACTTGCCAGTGACGTTGAGATGGTGTCCCATAAGAGCAGTGATTTCCTTTTATAGATTGTGGATCTTCAGATTAATAATTCTGCCATTTTCATTTCCTGAAAGTCAGGGTCGGCTTGTGAAAAGTTGTTAAACAACATGCAAAATGTGAAATGTCAACCCTCACTCTAAACTTTCCCTACTTCAGAGCCTCAAATGAAGACTTCATTGGATTTTATAGTGGCTTTCTGATTTTTGGTAGTCCATCTAAGAAGGGAGTTTGAAAGTTATTGTATACTGTTAATGATTGTGTGCCCATGTCCTGCCTGAAATACCATGATTGTTTATGAAAAGTATCTTTAATAAAGCTGGATAACAGTTTGGCTTGGAACGCTGCCTCTGATCTTTTCCCACCCATGAGGAACCAGGCTTCTGTGTCTCCAGATTGGATGCATTCAGGTGTAAGGAATAGAAATTCCATTGTGAAATAGACCCCGTAATCCTTCATTGATCTATAGTTGGTCTTCAAGTTGGGAAGGATTCCAAGAGCAGACTGGTATTGATAGTCTGGGACTGGAGAAGTGGTTTCTGTATGTGGTTATGCAGCATCCCTGAAGTTTATTTTCTGACAGGAAAGTTTCCACTGCTTTCACAGTGAAAGCTTCTAAAAGTTGGATTAAAGGGAGCTATTATAGCTGTGTCAGATGTCCCTGTATCTGGATGTAAGGTGTGTGTGGTATATGACACTGCTCCTGAGATTTACAAACATATTAAATGGAACTGTTAAAGAATCTATAGAGAAAAAAATGCAGACGTGTTTATAGTAAAAGCTTAGCGTATGAAACTTAATAAATCCATAGTTGGAATTCAAGAGCTTTAATGAACTATCTGGTTGTAGGTTTGGGGAGGGAGTTAGTAAATTATAGACTACAAAATCGCCTTGTCCTGTGTCACAAAGGTACAACACTTGTTCTATCATGCACACAGCCCTGGGTTTCATCTGTGCCCACCTTGTCCAAAGAAAACCTATCAGCCTCATTCTTTTAAGGCTCATTCTTGAAAAGTTTTTGTTTAGTTTACCGTCAGTCTGCCTTGATGCAAGTGTCACACATTTTATGGGTTAGGAAACAGATTTAGGAAAGGTAGGGTGTTTGGTCATCTGGGTTTTTTTTTTTTTTTTTTTTTTTTTTTTGGTACTGGGGATTGAAATCACGACTTTGCGCTTACCAGGCAAGCACTTAAGCCACTGAGCTAAACCCCCAGCCCTGTTTGGACATCTGTGAGCAGCAAGTTAAAAGGATACTCAGGATTCAAACTCTCAACTAGCCAAAAACATTGAAAGCATCTGTTAGGGGGAGTCAATAAAATAACATTTCATCTAGGCTGATTTTCATTATTGCTAAAGTCCTAGATTCCTATTTGTGGGCAGTGTCATCTTCTAGTGTTAATATTCTGCAAATCAAGTGTGGTGGCACATGGTTGTAATCCCAGCACTAGAGAGGATGAAGCAGGAGGATTGCCTTGAGTTTGAAGCCAGCCTGAGCTGCATAGCGAGACCCTGTGTCAACAACAACAAAAAAATATGAAAGGTGTGGAATGGCTAGGGCTAAGGCAGATTTGTACAAACAAAAATGTATTTGAGGTTCTTTATCAAGATTTCAGATTGAATAAATCTGAGCTATGAACTGCTAGTAGCTGTTGTGTGTTCCTAGTCTACTTTAGGACTATGAGAAGCCTTACCCCACTTTTGTAATTCAAATACGGAGTGTGACCAGTCAAGGTTAAGCCTGGTATTAACCTGTGGTGGTTTTGCAGGGGTTGTTTTTGTTGGGTTTTTGGTACTGAGAATCAAAGTCAGGACCTTGCACTTGCCAGCCCCTCACTGTGCCTCTGAGCTATATCCCCAACTATTTAACCTGGTTTTCTTTTTGTCGGAACAGGGAATCAACTCCAAACCTGCCACTTGCTAGGCAAGCACTTCACTGAGCTATGTACCCAGCCCATAACTTTCATGATTACATGAAAGGTGACAAGTGAACAATGAATATGATGAATTTGAACTTTTTATTTTTCTTTCTGGAACATATTTACTGACTTGACCAGCTTTGGGCTCGTAAAAAAAGAAAACAAAACATCAAAACATAGCAAGAACTTTTAAGAGGTATAGTGTGATTGGTCCCAGCCTTGTCCTGAACTATAAAATCTGGACATAGGTAATGTAAAAGTGCAAGCCAAGTGTGGTGGCACATTCCTATAATCCCAACACTCGGGAGGATCACCATGAGTTCAAGGCCAGCCAGAACTACATTGTGAGACCATATCTCAAAAAAAAAAAAAAAAAGTGGACTCAGCCCTGTGGTCATGCCAGTTTCAACCAATCCTGTGGTCACCAGTTACCTGTATTTGGCCTATAAGAAGGAAAAGTAGGGGATTTAACTCAGTGGCTCAAGCACTTGCCTGTTAAGTGCAAGGTCGTGAGTTCTAGCCCTGGTACAAAAAAAAAAAAAGGAAAAGTAGTTCCTGGGATATAGCTCAGTGACACACTACCTGCCCAGCAAGCACAAGGTCCTGAGTTCATTTTCTGGTACCAAAAAAAGTAAAATCAAGGACAAGAGGGCTGGGTTAGGTGACTCACACTTGTGATCCCAGGACTCAGGAGGCTGAGGCCAGGATTGCCATGAGTTTGAGACTAGCCTGAACTACATAGATCCTGCCTCTGAAAGTTTAAAAAAAAAAATGCCAGATGTGCACACCTGTAATCCTAGCACTTGTAAGGCTGAGGCAGGATGGTTGCAAGTTCAAGACTGGCTTGGACTAGTGAGCTCAAGGTCAACCTGAACTGCATATTGAGATCTTGTCTCAAGAAAAGACAGGCTTCCATGACTTTCCTCACAATAGCACACCCTGTGTCTTTGAGGTTATACTTTTATCTTTTCCTTCTTTCACTTGGTCTAGGCTTGCTCTGTAGAGCCAGTTTCTCCCTTTTACTCTTTCAAGTGAACTTTTATCATTTTGCTTATTTCATTCAATTCTTTGTTCAAGACAAGAACAACCTGGTATCCAACTCCAGGAGACTCCATCTCTTTAAAACACAGTGATGTTTATTTGGCAAGCCACTTTTAGTAGGAGATTACCTGCTAACATTACCATCTTTTGAGTGTGTACAATAATGCAGTGGCATTAAATATATTCTAAATATTGTATAACTATAACCATGACCTACTTCTAGGAACTCTTCATCATCCTGAGCAGAAATTCAGTATCCCTTTAAAAAAAAAAGCCACCAGGTAGGGAACCAGCTGGCTCTGGTCTGCACTCAGCTATTGTCCAACCACTTGGCCTCCAAGAAGTTTGTTTTAGGCATTACAATTTTACATGCCAGAGGTAGCCGGACTTACTTTTTTCTCTAAAAATTACCATCCAGAAAACCCTTGGCAGCCTGCCCACTCTGTTTCAAGACAAGGTCTCACTATATAGTTCAGGCTTGAACTCAGTACATAGACCCAGGCTGTCCTTGAACTTGTAATGTTTTTCTGCCTCAGTCTCCTGAGTGCTGGGACTATAGGTGTGTGCAAGCATGCTCAGTTGACCTTAGCTGACTTTTTTTTTTTTCTTTTTGATTTTTTTTTTTTCTTCTTTCTGATTTTTTGAAACAGTCTCACCATGTTGCCCAGGCTGGCCTCAAACTCAAAGTTATCCCCCTGCCCTGGCCTACCAAGTGCTAGGATTACCAATGTGCAATACCAGTCCTGCTGCACATTTCTAAACAGATGGAATCTTACACCCATCAGGATCACTGGAGTTAAGGGAAGGTGACAGCAGAAGAGAAAAGGGGCTGTCGGGTAGACAGTCTTTGCACTTAGATCCTGTACACCTGGCCTCACCTGGCTGCATTGCGCCACTTGACACTGCTGATCAGAATCTGTTCTCTTTACAGTACATATACCACCATATTCACCAGCTTAGTCTTAACTATTGAGAATTGAACTCAGGGCCTTCACAATCAGATATGTTTTGTTCTTTTAGACAGGTTCTTGCTACGTAATTAAGGCTGACCTTGAACTCACTGTATAGTCTGTGCTGGTCTCAAGGTCTCAGTGGCTGCAGAGCCTCCCAAGCGCTGAGATTACAGTCATGCACCACCATTGCCCACCAAATCCACCATTGTAATGTGTAAAGTTCAGTGGGTTATAGTATACTCACCATGTTGTGCACTAGACACTTCTAATTCAGAATATTTTTGTTAATCTCCCCCCAAAAGCCATATGCTCATCAGCATTTAATTCCCTGTTCCTTCTTTCTCCAGTCCTAAGCTATCACTAATCTTTCTTGTTGCTATAGATTTACCTGTTCTGGACATTATAATAGAATCAAATAATCTGATTTCTGTAAAAAGGTTCTTTGATATAATGTTTCCAAGGTCCATCTGCCTGTGGCATATTCTTCATTGCTATTATTATTCACAGCTAATATTCTGTCGTGTATCACATATTAGGTGATAGACATGAGTTTCACATTTTTGGTAATTATAAATATTCTGTGGAAGTGTATGGTTATGTTTTCCGTTCATTTAGGTACATATGCAGGAATGGGATTGCTAGGTTGTAAGGTGACTCTGACCTTTTGAGAAACTGCCAGACTGTCACAATGGCTCCACAATTTACATTTCTACCAGCAATGTATTAAGGTTCCAATTTCTTCACATATTTAACACTGTCACTCCCCCCCCACACATTTGGAATCAAACCCAGGGCCTCATAAGCACTCTAACACTGAATCATGTTCTTTTTTTTTTTGTTTGTTTTGTTTTTGTTTTTGTTTTTTTTTTTTGGTACCGGGGATCGAACTCACGACCTCGCGCTTGCCAGGCAGGCGCTTAAGCCACTGAGCTAAATCCCCGGCCCTGAATCATGTTCTTAATATTCCTCTCGTTTTTTGAGACAGGGTCTTATTAACTTGCCCAAGCTGGCCTTGTAATCCTCCTGCCTTAGCCTCCTGAGTAGCTAGGATGACAGGTGTGTACCACTGTGCCTGGTCTCAGCCTTCTCTTCTCTTCTCTTCTCTTCTCTTCTCTTCTCTTCTCTTCTCTTCTCTTCTCTTCTCTTCTCTTCTTCTCTTCTCTTCTCTCCTTTTTTTTTCTTTTTTTTTCTTAATTTTGAAACAGTCTAATTAAATTGCCTAGATTGACCTTGAATCTATGATTCTCCTACCACAGTCTATGAAGGACCTGGGATTATAGGTCTGTACTCTTATGGCCTATGTTCAACCATTTTAATTTCCTCTTTTATTATACGTATCCTAATAGAAAATGGTATTTTCCTTGTGGTTTTGATTTGCATTTCTTTAATGGATGAGATATTGAACATCTTTTTGTATTTATCAATCATTTGCATATTTTTAATATGTTCAGATGCTGTTCATAAACCTTTAAATTGGTTTTTTTATTGTAGAGGTAGAAGAGGTTTTACATATTCTAGATATTAAATCCTTATACAATCTATATTTCAGGTCAGAGATATAGCTCAGTAGTACAACACCTGCCTGGCAAGCCCAAGGTCCTGAGTTTGAGTCCCTGTACCCAAAAACAAAATGATAAAACAATCTATATTTCATTCTGTAGGTTATCTTCACTTGCTCGATAGTATCCTTTGATAAACGTTTTTAATTTTGACAAAATACAATCATTTTTGTTTCTTGTTTCTTTAGTATCTAAGAAATCATTGTCTAGTTATGAAGATTTATACCTGTGTATTCCAAGAGTGTTAAATATTTTTATCTCTTAAATTTAGATTTTTGGACTGGGCATGGTGTTGCATGCCTATAATCCCAGCGCTTGGGAGGCTGAGGCAGGAGAATCACTACAAGTTTGAGGTCAGTCTGGGCTACAGTGAGACCTTGTCTCAAAAATAAATAAAAAATAAAATAATTTGAATTTTTAAAATCTATTTTGAGTTAATTTTATATATTGTATGAGGTAGGAGTCCAAGTATTCCATCTTATGTAAAACTGTCCTAGACAGCTTTCTAGTCTTCCAATTTCCAAGACCCTGTTCCTCCAGTTCTTTTTGGGATCCCTGACTATAGAGCATCTCCCTGTGACATCATGTGGTGACTCACATTTTCATCTGCTCTCATCTCTTGAGGTCCTTATTTTCACCAACCCACATGCAGTCTTACATACCATAGGCCTCCAAATTCAGCGTGAGCAAAAAGAGACTTGCCTTGCTCTTTACAAACCACCTCCCTCCCCGTACCAAAAAAAAAAAAAAAAAAACCACCTCCCTACTTTTGCCTCAATTTGGTAAAAGCATTCAGTATCCTGGTAGAGCTCTTGTCAAGTATGAGGGTTCAATCCCCAACACTCCCAGAACAAAAAACCCATTTCATCCTTCAAGCAGGAAACCAGAAAGTGACAGATTGCTCCATCACTCCCCATCAAGGCACATTTCCAGTAGGTGTACAATCCTGGTGACTGAAAAAAATTGTTTTAAACCAGAAACAGTGGTGTACTCCCACCATCCTAGCTACTTGGGGTGCTAAGGAACGCAGATCACAAGCTCAAGGCTAGTGTGAGCAACATGGACCCTATCTCAAAAAATATAAAGGCTAAGGGTGCAGCTCAATGGTAGAGTACCTGTGTTTTCTAGCCTCCCAAAAAAGATGGAAAGTTTCAAATATGTGTAAAAGTTTTTTAAAAATTCTTTAATGTTATGAAATACCCAAGTTCTTAAATTATCTGAGTATTTGAATTGTGAGTTCAAATTGAATTACTGTCTGCACAGGGGTCAGACATTGAATAGTTTACATATCTCTTCAATCTCTGGACCTATAGATTCCCTCTTCTGTGTTTTCCACAGGGTGTATTTTGATGATTACATCCCCATGGTGTCATGTCTAACAGGTTTTTCTGTCCTTTGTAGTTTGTGTTAATTAGGACAATCTAGAGGAGTGATGGGATTTAGATTTATGGCAAGAAAACCTTCTAGGGTGTTTTTTGTTTTTTCCCTGATTGTCTCTCAAGGGTTGTAAAATGGCAGTATTTTAATTCTGCTACTCCTTTATATAATACGTAAGACACCTCTATAAAAAGAAATTTTCGAGCTGGGTATGGTGGTGCACTCCTGTAATCCTAGCACTCAGGAGGTTGAGGCAGGAGGATCGTTGCAAGTTTGAGACCAGCCTGGGCTACAAAGTGAGCCCAAGGCCAGCTGGAACTGCATAGTGAGACCCTGTCTCAAAAAGACAAGAAAGAAAGAAAGAAAGAAAGAAAGAAAGAAAGAAAGAAAGAAAGAAAGAAAGAAAGAAAGAAAGAAAGAGAGAAAGAGAGAAAGAGAGAGAGAGAGAAAGAAAGAAAGAAAGAAAGAAAGAAAGAAAGAAAGAAAGAAAGAAAGAAAGAAAGAAAAATTTTCACTCATATACTTTTTGGTTACTGAATTTTAGACCATACTGGGAAAAGAGGATAAACGCCCAAATCTCCTTTTGCCAGTTTTCAAAATGAGTTAGCTTACTAGCACCTTCCAAAGGTTACCAGTGGGTGGATTTTTAGTATTTTTAGTGTCATGATTACTAAAGTAAACGTATTCTGTCTTAGTAGTACAGACTTGCCTATCGTACAAGGCCCTGGGTTTGACCCCTGGGGACACACATAGTCACCTGAGAAATAGTAAATTTAAAAATTGACTTCTGAATTCTTTTCACACAGCTCCAGCAGTGGTTGATAACTTCTTTTCCTTCCTTGTCTAGAATGATGGAAAATTCTGGAATTCTTTTATGCATTTCTTGATCCAAAGCTGAAGTCGCCTACATCTAGGAGAAAAGAAGACAGCAGGATTAGGGATTTAGCTCAACAGCGCAAGCGCCTTCTGGGTAGGTACAAGGTGCTGAGTTTGATCCCTGGTACCAAACAAAGAAAAGAACAGAAGACAGCAAAAACCCAGTTTACCTTTAGTGGTGAAGGGCCTTGCGTGACTGAAATCTGAACCCTAGAATGGCCCTTGGTGTTGTGTCAGTCATTGTTTCTAATCTTCTTTGGTGGACAGAGCTTATGGCACATGTTTTAAGATAAAATACCAGTTTTAAGCCCTACTGATACTTTCAATTCAAATTCAAGACTTCAGAGTTTTTAAAAATTTTCTGTGTATTTTTTCAACATTCTTTGAATCCCAGTTCTCAGTGACACCCTTGATTATAAAATTAGAATTTCACAGTTAGTTGTTTTACCCTGTATTACACAAAAGAATTTTTAAAAAAGGGTTTTTGAGGGGTTCATTTAGTTCTTGGATATTGCCTAATAGGCATACACAGTTGACTGTCAGTATGAATCTGCTATTGAATGGATATACATTTATGTTAACCTGTTTGTTTTTCCATTTTTAAGAAGTCCTTTTCATTAAACTATGTAAAATATTTATATAGCTCTAAGTGCAGTCAACAAAGCATGATACATTCAGTGTTGCAGCTCAGTGGCAAAGCAGTGTACGGAGTTTGAGACCCAGCATCAAAGAAAAGAGATATTCAGAGAAGTCCAGTTTCTCGCCTTCCTCGTCCTGTTCAGATCAGTTCCATACTACGTCGTTCCATGTGAATTCCCTGTGTGTGACAATATGAACAACTAATTGGAAGAAAATAAGAGTCAATATGATAGAGAGTGAATATCTCTGATTGTCTAGCTTTGAAATTTATGTCTCTTACATTGCTTTCTTGTGATCTGTTTTGTTCTGTTTTGTTGTGTTTAATTTTACCTTTTTGATATAATTGCATGCATGTTTAAGTGTGTAAAATGGATGACCATATTACTGTTTTTGTTATATTGTGGAGCAGAACTGTCAACAGTCTCACTGTTTAAATGTCTACTTTGCATGTTTTAATTTTGTAATTTGAACAACTATTTCCAAGATGTCAGTATGCAATTTATCAAGTAATGATTTCTTAGTGTTTTGTTATTGTTGTTGTTCTTTTCCTTTTTTCCTTGGAATTCTGTATTGTTACTACCCTTTATTCTGTTTTGTTTTGTTTGGTATTTTTTTTCTCTTTAAATAAAATTTAAAAAAAAAAGAAGTCCAGTTTCTCCTGGCACACACCTGTAATTCCAGCAATTAGGAGGCTGAGGCAGGTGGATTGACATGAGCTTGCAGCCAGCCTGGGCTATATAGTGAGTTCAGGGCCAGCTTGCACTGCATAGGGAGACTCTGTCTTAAAACAAGACCCCCCCAAAAGTGTATATATATATATATATATATATATATATATATATATATGCAAATATTTTATACTCCCCCCTTTTTTCTTTGATCGTCAATCCTCCTGGCTGTGCCCCCAAGTGCTGGGATTACAGGGGTTGATCACCATGCCTAGCTCCCTTTTTTATATGATGATAGCAAATAAAATCTTGCATATTCACTTAATATATGTTCTGAACATACAGAGATCCTGAAATCCTTTTTTTGTTCTATGATTCTGCTTAGGAGTCTAGATAATGCTCCAGGCTGGTCTTGAACTTGTGATTCTCCTGCCTCAGCCTCCAGAGTAGCTGGGATTACATGCATGCACCACTGTACCTGACTGTGCAGACCTTTTTACAGCAAGCCTCAGGTGATGGATATGTCAGGCCTCCACTCCATCACATTATTGATGTCATGGTTCCTGTTATGGTTTAGATATAAAATGTGCTCCCGAAGCCTCATGTGTTCAGAAGTGGGGCTTCTGAATCATGGGGGCACTGTGTCCACCGGCGAGTTCATAGCTGAATGTGCTGTCAGAAGAGGCCAGTCACTAGGGGTGTGACCTGGAAAAGCATGTGTGGGGCCCTTGCTCCTCCTTTCTCACTCTGCTTCCTGGCAGCCGTAGGATGGGCAGCGGTCCCGAGCACAGGCCTTCCCACCATGCCCTTTCTGCCTGGGAGCCGGGTGACTGCGAACTGAAACTGAGCCAAAATAAACCTCTCCTCCTTTTAGGTTGTAGGTATCGAGGAAAATGACTAAAGACACAGTTATGTGTGGCCTTTTGCAGACAACAGTTTTTCACATGCAGTTTCTTGTTTCCTGATTTCTTCCAGCTGTGTGGGTTTGGTCTTTGGGAAAGTTTATGCTTTGTCCAGTGGCTATCAGGTGAACATGGCAGGAGAGTGCCACTACTCCTACTCATGATTTAACTAAGATTCAAAAGGACCTCCCCACTGCCTCATGGTCCATTCTCCCAGAATACTCACCTTCCCTGCTTCCTGTAGCCTGTCCTTCATCCAGTCTTCCCTGCTCACCCCACCATCTTTACCCTCATCTGAGCCCCTCATGTTTCCTAGCGATAGAAGGTGCACTCAGAAGGGAGTTACCCTGCCCTCCCCTCCTCTGGCGATTACCTGTGGAAGTGTCCCTCCTGTTGGGGAAACCCTCTGTCCTCTGAGGCCAAACCTGTGACTCATGATCCCAACCCACCCCTTTCTGGAAGAGTAAACACACACAGGCAGGTGTTGCCTTCTCTCTTGCCCCATTCCTTTCTTACTGGATCTTTCCTGTCTACAAACACACCAGGTGTTTACAGCACCCTCTCCTGGTTCTCCTGAGCTATCACCCCAGCTGTCTGCTCCCCTGTTCAGCAAAACCCCTTGAGGTTATCTCTGTTCCCCATCACCACTTCCTCCCTGCTATTCTCTCCTCCAATCTGGTGAGATTTGGCATCACTTAAGCAGAACACCAGTGATGTATGTCTTGCCTCAATCAAAAAGATTTCTGCTTCATTAGTTTTCTTCTCTACCCTAATTTCTTAGTTTTCCACAGCCAGTGGTTTAACTTCGCCTGTCTGGGGTGATGATTCATCCCTTTATCTTCAGCCACAACCTCTTCGCTCACCTCTGAACTTAGACCACTTAAGCATCTAAAGAGAAATCTAGATTTCTCCAAGGTAATGTGACCAAATTTTGTATTAATTTCCCTCTCAAAGCAACTTCCTCTTAACTAAATTTTCCCCCATTTTAGTAAATTGCACCATCATATATCAAAACCATAATTTCCCTCTTTCCCTCATACTCTATGGTCAACCCATCAATAAATCTACTGGTTCTGTTTCAGATTCTGTTTTGGATACAAGTAGTCATCAACACCTTCATTATACATCCTGAAATACCACAAGCCATAGGAGTTAACTTAGATTCCTCAACTGTCTCTCTTGCTTCCATTTGGCACCCAACCTACACCACTTTACCTTTCCACTTTCAGATATAAATAAAAAGCTGTTCCATCCCCAGCACTGCCCCTGAAAACAAAAAGCAAGACCAAGCCAGCTGGTGTGGTGGTGCACGCCTGTGATACCAGCACCAAGGAGGCTAGGGCAGTAAGAGAGTAGTGAGGTCCCGTCCAGCCTGAACTGCATATGAGATGCTGCCTACAAACAAAACCTACTCCTGGAGGCATGAGTTCTGGCCCATCATTGTCCCTCACCCCTGTGATCTCCTTGTAGTCCTTCCAGAAAACTCTCTAGGGTGAGCAATATACTGTTGGACCGACTGTGACTGCAGTTTGCTAGGGAAGAGCAGCCAGTGTACAGTATGCTGCAGTTCATTGCTTTATATTTTTCTTTCTTCCCTTCATCCTCCCTCTCACTTGATGCCTGGGCTTTCATTTTCCAAGTAAACCATGAGCGTCTTAGTCCTTCCCTCAGCAGCCTCAAGAACCAGGGTACCAAAAAAAAAAAAAAAAAAAAAGAACCAGGGTACCAGCAGGTAGGACACAACTCCAGTCCATGTCACCATTAACCCTCATCGGTGCCAGTGCCTCTCCATACCTGTGAACTTGTCAGCAGTGCAGGTTTTGGCCTTCAGACTCATGAGGTAGAACCCTGGGAGACGGCACTCAGCACTCATATTTTCAAGGTTGTCCAGGAGATTCTTGTGCCTACTAAAGTTTGACATAGCAGTTTTGCTTTCTTTTAATTTTGGTTTTTTGAGACAAAGTCTCACTATGTAGTCCAGGGTGCCCTTGAACTCACTGTGTAGTCCAAGCGTATCTCAAAATCACAGTGCTTCAGCCTCCCAAGTACTGAGATTATAGCATGCACCATCATGCCCCATGCAAGTTTTTTTCCTTAGGGAAAATTTTTGTTTTGAAGGCTGCTTATCTGTTTTGGTTATTTTTTGTTTTATTTTGTTTTGCTTTTGGTTTTGCTTTTGAGATTGAGTCTCACTATGTAGTCTAACCTGGCCTAAAACTCACGATTCTCCTGCTTCAGCCTCCTGAGGGCTGAGAGTACAGGTGTACACCACCACCCCTGGCAGGAAAAGGTTTCTAGAGGATAAAAACATGTTGCTTTCTACCCCCCTCATTTACTGCTTGGGATGTTGTTTATCGGGATGTGAAGCTGGAGCTGGGGTGATTGTCTTGTGATCATAAGGCCATGTGTCAATATGATGAAGACGGCAGAGCCTGAAACGGCACTGAGCTACAGAGCTGGCTTTAGCACTACCCATCTTCAGATACTTATGTGAGATAATAAAATGCTGTCGTAGTCACTTTCCTATTGCTGGGAGAAAATACCCAACACCCACAGTTTACAGGAGGGTTTATTTGGGTTCATGATTTGCATCCATGGTGCTGCAGCAAAGCCGCAGCAGGATGGCAGAGAGGTGTGGCACATGGCAAGGTGCTCAAGCCAAGGCGGCCAGGAGACAGAGAGCGAGTGGAGAGCTAGGAGAATTCGGGCTTCCGGGCTGTGCCCCAGTGACCCACCTCCAACAGGCCCACCTGCTACCAGCTCATTCAGCTGCTGAACGCTAATGGATGAGTACCCTGGGAGGTTAGCACCTCCCACCCAGATCCAGTCATTTTCTACACACATGAGAATTTGGGGGGACATTCTAGATTTTTTTTGGGTCCTGGGAATCGAACTCAGCACTTTGTACTTGCCAGGTAGGCACTTGTATCACTGAGCCATATCCCCAGCCCAACATTTTAGATTGAACCCATGACAAATGTCATTACTATTTTTGTCAGGTATTAACTTGCGGCTGAAGAGACAGTAGTCCTAGCCAATGCAACGGGGTTTTCTCTTTAAATTTCCCCCTCCACCCTGAGGAAATGGGAATTTGTCCACTTGGGTCTTGGGAAGGTGGGAGGCCTTGAAGGCCACAGGTGCTGTAATCACCCAGCAGCAGGTCCAAGCCCATCTGGCTCTGGAGCCGTGGCCTGCTGTGCAGAGGAGCCCAGGTAGTGTTTCCGTGTGGATGAGTGAGTGGAACACCGTAAGGCCTGGCCTGGAAGTTTAAAGCACTGTTGACAGACAACAGAAATAGCCCTTCCACTTCCCACAAAAATTGCAGGTGGGAGAAAATGTTTTTCTCAATTATTCAATTGCTCAAAAGCACTGTAGCTTTCAGGGCTAGAGAGAGAATGGAGCAGAGAGACCAGTATTCAGTTGTCCTCCAAGAAGTCTAAATTTCTTCTCCTCCCACAGTGCGAGGCATGGAACCCAGGACTTTACACAGGGTAGGCGAGTACTCTGCCACTGAGCTACAACCCCAAACTGAGGACTGCTTATTTATTCTGAGAAAGGGTCTTACTATTGCTAAGATGCTCATGCTGAACTCAAACTTTCAATCCTCCTGCCTCGGCCTACTAGATTTTAGGCATGTGCCACCACACCTGGCTGCCTGACTTAAAAAAATTTTTTTATTAGTTTATATTGCTCACATTCATCATAGGAAATTTGTACCTGTACATAATTATATCTTAATTCTTTTTTCCCATTCCCTTTCCCTCCCTTCAACTCTTCTTCCCTTCACCATTTACGGGAGATTTGTTTCCATTTTTTTCCCTTTCATTCTTTGTTTTTTAACCCCTTTTCCCTTCCTCCCCACTGAGGATTTTTAAAACTAAACAGATATCTCTCATCATATACTAAACTGGAATCAAAATGGGTCAAAGATCTAAATATTAAAGCAAAAACAATCTACTAGAAGGTAAAACAGGCAACATTTTTTAAGACATAATTATAGGCAAGCACTGTGCAGCACCTTCAGTGCCGCAGGCATTATGACTTCCCTATCTCTGGTGCTTCCTTAGCAGATCTGTGTTCCCAGCACAGCCCCCAAGTTGCACCCAGAATCTAAGGCCTGCTGCAGGACCCATGTCAAAACAAGGACACTTCAGTCCAGATATGGTGGCGCATGATTTTAATTCCAGCACCCAGGAGGCTGAGGCAGGACTGTCATGAGTTTGAGACCAGCCTGGGCTACACAGTGTGTTTAAAGCCAGGCTGAACTACAGAGCAAAACCCTATCTCAAAAGCAACAACAACCACAACAACAACAAATCAAAAACACTCAAGGATACTTCAGGCATAGAGGTGAAGGGGCCTTGAAGCAGCCTTTTTTTTTTTTTTGTAGTGTTGTTTTAAACGGGAATTTTATTTTATTTATTTATTTGTTTGTTTATTTATTTATTTATTTGGGGGCACTGAGACATGTCTCACTACAGAATTCAGGGTGTTCTTGAACTCTCCGTGTATCCCAGGCTGCCCTTGAACCCTCTGTGATTCTCCTATCTCAGCCTAAGTGTTGGCTTTACAAATGTGCACCACCACACTGGGCTGAAGCAGCCTTTTTTGACCATTCTGGGCTGGGACAAATTGGCAGGACCTTGTCAGACCCAGGGTCAATCTGAAGGACAGGTATTTCCCACAGCTCAGTCGTGACTAAGGAGAAGTAGCTGCTGGATAGTGAATTTCCTATTCCCACTTATCCACAAATTTACATTTGACACAGTAATTGTGTATTCCTTGCGGAGTGGAGTGGTCCCTAAAAAAATTTTAACATTTTAAAATAATTCATACGATCCAAACATTTAGAGAGTAAGAGTGAATTATTTTCTTGTTTTTTGAGACAGGGTCTCATGACTGAATCCAGGCTGGCCTTGAATTTGTGATCCTCCTGCCTCAGCCTCCTTCACAGTGTGAGATCATAGGAGTGAACCCCCATGCCTGGAAGAAGTGAAGATCTTCATCTCTTTTAACACACTCTTCTCCCAGAGGCAGCATTGATCAGACCCTTCCAGGCTTTTCCTGTGCATTGAGGAGCACAGAGGCATCCGAGCATGTTCTGAACCTCCTTTGCATCTTGAAATGTAGCTGAGAGGTTGAGGTTGGCTCAAACTCCTATCTCCATGCACTACGGAAAAATCCAGTCACCTGCACATTTTTCTGAGTCCCAAGAAAGCATTACCAGACCCAAGTCAACAGGGAGTTGAAGCCAGGAAAGTGACTTTATTCAAAATCTAGCTGGTCCGCAAGACAGAGGACTCTTTGCCCATGCCAGTTCCTGACATTCCCAAGGGGCAGGCTAGAGGAGTGGCTGCCCTAAAGTCCTCTTGCTGATCTCCATATTCAGTCAAGAGAGAAAACATACTTACCCAGAGACCGTAGAAGACAAGGGTCAGGGGAGGTTAAAGAGAGGGTTGCACTGAGATCTGGTCTCAGTGCTCAGTTTCAAAAGCTGAGGTGCCACTTCCCTCCAAGCCTGTAATAATGGCACACAAACTCCTGTAATCCCAGCACTTGGGAGGCTAAGGCAAGGTTACCATGAGCTCCAGCCACCCTGGACTACATAGCAAGACCCACCTTCAAAAATAATAAGCTGAGGAGGAATAGAGATGGCAGATTGATAGGTAGCAGGGTAGAGAGCTTCTCTGAGAGAAACAACTCAGACAGTAGAATTTAATACCATGGAGAAGACCAGACCAAAGGAGAGGGATTCTCACAACCCAGGAAGAAAACGAGGAAAGAGAAGAAAGAAGAAAGAAAGAAGAAAGAAAGAAAGAAAGAAAGAAAGAAAGAAAGAAAGAAAGAAAAGAAAGAAAAAGAAGAGAAAGAGAAAGAAAGAAAGAAAGAAAGAAAGAGAGAAAGAAGAAAGAAAGAAAGAAAGAAAGAAAGAAAGAAAAAGAAAGAAAGAAAGAAAGAAAGAAAGAAAGAAAAGAAAGAAAGAAAAATGTGGATGGAAGGTTGGAGCTAGACATGCTTTCACTGGAGCTGGTCCTGTGCTGTGCTGGGCACCTTGGAGTCAGACAACTTGCGGTCGTGCTGAAGTTGTGGTCGTGCTGAAATCGGGGGTCGGTGAGCCCAAGGCCCTTGGTGGGAGGATGTGCTGCAAAGGAGAGCAGAACTGGCATGGAGAGCTGCACTGACCCACAGTGAGTGCTCGGAATTTGGTTCTGTGGGGGGAGGTGCCCGGCTGGACCACATATTGGAGTTGGGCAGGACCAGTCTGAACCCAGAACCACAGTGGTGTCAGCCGGCTGCTCCTGGCCCAAAGTGGACTGGTGGGATCTGCTTAGACTGGGTCACACCCCTGGCCAGGACCCAACAGCCAGGGACAAAACTGTCCTGAACCGGTGATGTCCACATGGCACAGACTAATGTGGTGAAGGCACTCGCTGGTTGACTGGCTCGGAGGAGAGGGGCCAGACTACACCACCCCTGCATGCACCTCACTGATCAACAGAAAACTGGAGAGGGCAGCAATCCCCTAGCCAGCAAGCTTCAGAAAAACCATAAGCAATACGGAAAAGGCCTGAGACCTCCACCATACACCTGTCTGAAAGAAACCAGAAACATGACAAAAGAAACAAACAAGAAAAAGCCTCCAGCCGCTGACCCAGGGAAAATAAGTCCAGGAGAGGTAAAAACAGAAGAGATTGAGGGCAGCAAACATGCAATATCGGACACAGCATCAGCTGACATAAAGAAACATCTTTGTAACATCATAGACAAACTTACAACTGAAATTCTAATTCAAGTGAACCAAGATATAAGAAGATTAATAAAAAAATGCTAAGCACCTCTCAAGAAGACACAGATGGAAGAATGGAGGAACTCAGAAAAAGGAGAGAAATCTTTGATAAAGAATATAAACAAGGGGCTGGGGATTTAGCTCAGAGGCTTAAGCGCCTGCCTGGCAGGCGTGAGGTCATGAGTTCAATCCCCGGTACCAAAAAAAAAAAAAATAGAAGAAGAAGAATATAAACAAAATCTAGAATACATGAAACAGATTAAAAAAGATTACCAGGAAATTAAAAACTCCACTGAAAGCTGGAAAAATTGCTTGACAGAAACTAAAGTTAGACTTTCAAAACTTGAAGATAGATTTGCAATATGTGATCGAGAAAGGAAAGATCTCTTAAAAATAACAAGGAACCAGGAAGTAACAATACAAAGGCTAGAAGATGACAAGAGGATCTATAACTTAAGAATAAAAAATGTGAGTGAAGAAGCAGGGGTAAACACAAATGAAATACTAAGGCTATTCACAGAAATAATTAAGGAAAACTTCCCAAGCATAGGAAAAGGAAATGATATTCAGATATATGAGGCATACACAACTCCAGCCAGCTACAACCAAAACAGATCTACACCCAGACATATAATAATCAAGATCCCAGAAATTCATCACAAGAACAGAATATTAAAAGCAGTCAGAGAAAAGAAACAGATCACCTATAAAGGAAAACCCATCAAAATCACAACAGACTTCTCGACACAAATCAAGAAGAGCTTGGAACGAAGTAATCCAAGCCCTGAAAGAAAATAACCTCCAACCCAGATTGATGTACCCTGCAAAACTGTCTCTCAGAATTAATGGAAAACAAGATGCTTCCATGACAAAGAGGAACTGGGAGAGTTCATGACCACCAATCCAACCCTACAAAAAAATGAAGGACATTCTAGAAAGAGAGAAAAAAATCACCAGGATTCCAGGAACAGTGGCAGAGAGGCCTCAATGAATGGGGCAGACAGTGGAATGAAGGAGAAAAGTAGACAACCAACAGCAGAAAAATAGCATAGCAGAGATGAGGTAGAGAAGGTTGACTATAATCTCTAACACAGATGGCCTTGATACACTAACAAAAAGAAACACAGGCAGAGTAGATCAGGAGACAGGGTCCATCGAGATGCTCTGAATAGGAAATATAATCAACCTGAAAGTGGGTTACTGAACTGAAAGTCAAAGATGAAAAAACAATGCTCTATGTGACAGGGAACCAGAGAGAAATAGGGACAGCTCATGCAGTAGCTGCAGATAGGTTGGAAAGTCATGACACTTTTGTGCAATGGAGAACTACTCAGCTATAAGGAGGGAAAACCTTTAGGCTTTAGTAGGTAAAGGAACACAGCTCAAGATCAAGCTCAGGGTAAAAAGGTTCAGAACCACTTAGGTAGATAGCAGGTTGCCCCCCTAATCTAAAAACTAAAGGAGTTAGCGGGACCCAAAATGTACAAAGCACCCTGTGAAAGTGAAAGGGGAGGAATTGTCTAAAAAAAGAAAGCAGAGGACATTGTTAATAGTGTAATCAGGATTTAAAATCCACATTATTCTTATTGCTCTGTTTAGTTTGATTTTATTCTGTTCCAGCCTGTCTACTCATACTAGATTTGAGGGCACAGACAACTATTCCAAAAATAGCAGGATATACTATGGTGGCTATCCTTAATTTCCTATTAACTTAATCTGAAGCCTTGTATTACTTACACTGTCTTACTATGACTGATCTTATTGAATCTGGTTTGTTGGATCACTGTTTTGTCTTGACTGATTTTATTTGAATCTGGTATGCTTGATAGTATCAAGTCTGAGAGTAGAAGACGGTAAGATTCACTAGGCTACCCATTCTGGTTTGATTATTAACTGCTTTTAAAGTCCTATAATGTCTCCAATGTTTTTTTTATTAATATTGCTATGTACTGCTATGCTTAGTTATACTATGCCTGATGATATAGACAATTCTATTGAAAATAACAAGAGACATCATAGTAACTACTGTAGATCACCTTGTATTGTGGTTTTATATGTCTTTTTCATTTCATTTTTTTCTAGGAATTTGTTTTGTTGTCTTGTTTTGATTTGTTTTTCTCTCTAATACAGAAAGGATAGGTTTACATGTAGAGACTCATGCATGTGTAGATCTTCTAAACAGTTTACGAGAATTGATTATATAATGCATGATGGAATGAACAGATACTTTGAAGAAAAAGAGACATTAAGATACCCAGTGCTGATTCTGTAGTGTCATGATATAAAAATCTAGCAATATTATTATTCTCTGTTCAGTATTAGTCTGTTTTTTTGTTTAATTTCAATATAAAGATATGGACAGCTATTTGGAAGAGAATGAGAGAGATTATGGCAGCCATTGTTGACTTTCTTATTGTCTGGTCTTGAAAGCCTTAGATGCCTTCATCATCCATGATCAGTTTTATACTATTTTGTGTTATATGAATTCACTGTGTGTGAAGATATGGACAACTATTTGGAAAAAAACAAGAGACAGTGTGATAGACAGTGAAGATCTCTGTTGCTCTTGCTTTGAAATCTGTGTTTCTTAAATTGTTTTCTTATGATCTGTTTTGGTCTGTTTTGTTATGTTTAATTTTATTTTATTTTTTTAAAATTTTATTTTAAAAGGGGGTAAAATTAAACACAACAAAACAGAACAGAACGGGACATAAGCATAAATTTCAAAGCTAGACAACCAGAGATCTTTACTATCTGTCATATTGTCTCTTGTTTTCTTCCAAATGGTTGTCCTTATCTTTGCATATGGGGAGCTCATACTAAATAACATAGCCAATCTTTTCACAAGATGTGTAGTTCACTGGCTCCCACTTGCTAAGCAGGGGGGAGGGGGAGGGGGGACACAGGGCGGAGGACAGGATGACATGAGATGTCTGATTCTCAGCCCACATGCAGGCAGGATCACAGCCACCCCCCAGAGAGGGGAGGAATTCCATGTTCTCCCGGCACCCCGAGTCAACTGCACAGTGCAGGTCCCAACGCGCCAGGGTCTGTCTCCTTCAGGCCGCCAAAAGTCTGCCACACTCTCAGCTGTGCCCCAGAGAGGGGAGGGGCTCCTTGTTCTCCTGGCACCCCAAGTCAACCACATGGTGCAGGTCCCAATGCGCCAGGGTCTCTCCCCTGCAGGCCCCCCGAAGTCCGCTATACTCACCTGCTATTTCTTTCTGATGAATTGACCATTCCATTTCCAAAGTTCTGAAATGGCCAACAGACCACAGAAAGAATTCTCTTTAGGCTCCTGTTTGAAACCAGCAGCTACAAGCAATCTGCTGGCCTTGCTTCAGGGCCATTGTTATGTTTAATTTTATCCTCTTTAAAATAAAAAAAGGGGTTGGGAATTTAGCTCAGTGACATAAGTGCCTGCCTGGCAAGCATGAGGTCGTGAGTTTGATCCCTGGTGCCAAAAAAAAAAAAAAAAAGAACTGTAAAAAAAAAATAATCTGAGTCCCTAGAAAGATAGGGGTGGGGCTGGTGTAGTCTCCTCAACCTCTAGACCAGTGATGGTGAACCTTCTAGAGCTTTCAATGATACGAACACCCCACCACAGCATGCGTGCCATAAATTTGCCATCACTGGTCTAGACTCTTGCCTCTGCCCTTGTAGTCTCTCTTCTTGACCTATATGAGAAGGTGCCACCCTCAGATGGAAACAATAGAGAGTCAAACAGATTTCATGTAAGGTTCAGAGATCCCTTGAAGCCTCTGCATTGTACACACAGAACAAACAGTTTTAAGTGACTACTTTGTGATGGCTTCAAGGTTCTTTTAGCCATCTCCCGTAACTGAGAGGTGTGTCTCCTCATCGTGTCCCTCCTCTGTCTTTCATCCCTTCATTCTTTTCATCATCCTCTCCTTTCCTGACTCAAGAAATTTAGGGCTGGCCAGGCATGGTGTCACACAGCTGGGCATGGTAATCCCACCACTCGGGAGGCTGAGGCAGGAGGATCACTGTGAGTTTGAAGCTGGTCTGGACCACATAATGAATCCAAGGCCAGCTCAAACTACATAGCAAAGCCTTGTCTCAAATTAAAAAAAAGAAATTCAGGGCTGAAGATAGTGTTTGCCTAACATGCCTGAATCTGTGGATTTGATTCCACCACAATAAATAAATAAATGAATAAATTTCAAATTCTCCTCCTTTATTTGCCCAAATGATTCAGTTTCCTGGCTGGCTCATCCTCCAGGTTCCTTAAGGAGGTAAACTGAAAGGCAGAGAGGTTCCTGCTGTGTGTGTGTGTGTGTGTGTGTGTGTGTGTGTGTCTGTTTCACATATTTAGCAGATGTGGATATTCGGGGCAGGTATTTTGTTTCAGCGATGCTGAAGATGGAACCCAGTGTGTGGGGTTTTTCTTTGTTCAAGCCGAATCCTAGTGTACAGCATTCATCACATTCTTGTTCCATTTAACCCAAGGCACAGACTTACCTCCATATCACCAATGCTAATAGATAATCTTTATTGAGGACTTGACTTGTGCGAGGCTCTTCATGTTTACACTATCCCACCTTGGTAACCATGTATGGCTTACTAAACCCTTGAAATGTGATTAGTTACTAAGGAACTACAGCTTTAATTTAATTTAAAACAAATATTTTCTGTTAAACACAACTTTATGTTTAGGCAGAAATATGTTTCACTTTACCACATCTCTTAAAATATTGTTGGGGCTGGGATGTTGCTTAGGATGAGTGAGGCCCTCGGTTCCATCCCAAGCTCTGAAAAAAAATTTTTTTTCTTTGAGATGAGTCTCATTGTGTTGTCCTCTCTGCTCTGAATTCCTAGCTCAAGCCATCCTCCTTCCTCACCCTCCCAAGCGCTGGGATTACAGGTGTGGACCACCACACCTAGCTAAAGACACTTCATATGTTCTTGGAGAAATGTACTTGGTGTAAAATAGATCCCAGATTTGAAGACTTTGTAGGAGAAAATGAGTGGAATTATTTCACTAATAACTTCTATGTTGATTTCATGTTGCAGTGATAATACTTTATTTTGGGGGTTGTTTCTAGCAGTGGCCAAGTTAATTAAAGAAAGTAAAAGTGAAGAGAGGAGGAGAAACTGATTCTGCAGAGGAAGTTTAGGCTGAGTAGAAAAAAAGAGGGTAAAAGCAAAAATGAAAATACACGGTGAACCTGGGAAGCAGCGTGGACTACCACACAGTTAGGATAGCCACAATGATATTATTCTGGATATACTGTTAAAATGTATTATTTTTCCAGACAGTCTGGCTTTGTTGTCCAGGTTGGCAGGGGGAGGAGGAGGAGAAGAGAGAAGACAGCAGGAAATGACACTCCTGCTGCTTTTATTCTCCAGACCAGCACAGAGTGGGACCTCACACCCTGGCGTGCACTTAGAACCCGTGGCTCCTGACTAGAAAGAGAGGCTTCAGGAAGAAAACTAATGACAAGCAACACAGTGTTCTGTTTGCTTTGCTTTGCTTTGATTTGACACAGGGTCTCTTCGTAGTCCTGAATGGCCTTGAGCTCATGGCGGTCTTGCCTCAACCTCCGAGTGCTGCGATTACTGGCATGTGCCACCACGCCCAGTTGGGTCTCCTCCTCCTCCTCTTCCTCCTCCTCCTTCTCCTCCTCCTCCTCCTCCTCCTCCTCCTCCTCCTCCTCCTTCTCCTCCTCTTCCTCCTCCTCCTCCTCCTCCTCCTTCTCCTTCTTCTTCTTTCCTGGCATGCCATGACCCATGTGGCTCTTGAGGTCCTTGGGGTGAAGGACTATGAGAGGATAAAAAACTAAAGAAGAGACAGAAGCTGGGGTCAGGTGGAGCCCTTACCCTCCTGGTAGGAGGAAAGGAACTGCTCAGCCACTGTAGCACTTTCATTTGTACACTCAGAAGGATGATGTCAATTTCAACTCTGCTGCCGAGCTTGGATTGTCTAGTGGCTTGTGTTTTTCTGGGCCGAAGCAGCTTCTTCCCCTGGCTTGTCCCAGGTGCTCTTTGTTCGTGGGAAGGCCCTGCCCCAGCCATGCTGCAGCCCTGCACATAGGGTCAATTTCCAGTTTCAATGGCTCCCAACACTGAGGATTAAAGATTCCAGAGCCTTCTCACTAAGCTACATCCCCAGCCCTTTAAAAACAAAGGTTTTTTTTTTTTTTTTTGAGACAAGGTCCCCACTACTTGCTAATTTGCTCAGGTTTGGTTCAGAATTTGTGATCCTCCAGCCCAAGCCTCACAAAATGCTGAGATTATAGGCATACACCACCATGCCCAGCCAGTGTGTTCCAAATGCCTGGATAATCCGAACAATAACCCTGTAAGGTAAATACTGTCATCATCCCATTTTTTCAAAGGAAAAATTGAGATATAAGATATAGCAAAATTGAGACTTGAACCCAAGCACTCTGGCTTCTGTGACTGCACTTAAACCTCTATGCTAGGTTATCCCCGACGCCCCCACCATTCCTGTTCAGTGCATATGAACCCCACCTGGGCACTCAAAACGGCACTGTGGATGGGCCAGCAGCCCCGTCTCCCAAGCTCCTCCTGGTTGCTGAGCTTTGGTGCTCAGTGAGAAGAGTGGGCACCAAAATTGGCAGGCTCAAATCAGCCTCAGGATTGGGGGAAATCACTTTGCCTCTATGTGCCTTGATTTCCCCTTCTTTAATGTGTGGGCTGCTAATTGGGCCCAGTGGAACAGAAGGAGGCTGAGCAATTTAGCAAGACCATTTTAAATAAAAAAATAAAAACAAAAGGGCTGGAGCCAGGTTTGGTGGTGCACACCTGTAATCCCAGCACTCAGGAGGCCGAGGCAGGAGAATTTCTGTGAGTTCGAGGCAGCCTGGGCTACACTGCGTGTTCAAGGCCAGCCTGCACTACTCAGTGAGACCCTGTCTCAAAAAAAAAAGAAAAAAGAACACAGGAGGGGGGTATTGGCATGTACTATTAGGGCTCCTGGATTCACTTTCCCAATTCCCCCTTCCCCCCAAAAACTGGGCCCCAGGGTCGAATACAGAGAGTGACAGAGATTAGTAAGAGGCTCATAAGGCAACTCTTGGGGGACATCATGTGGAGCTGAAGTGAGGAAAATAGGTTCCTAGGTAGGAGGAAAGGACGTGCTAGGAGACAGGCTGGCAGGAAGGTGAGCAGCGTGGTACCCAATGGGTGCAGCACAGTGGCAGGCCTGCAGGCTGGGGGAGGTCACATGTGCAGGCTCCACCTCTCACTCCCAGAGCCTTTTCGGTCCCCCAAGACCCTGGATGCTGACCAGCGTCCCTTCCTCTTGGCATGTCCTCTTCAACCCTCAAGTCCGTCTCCTGGGCACCTCCTCCAGGAAGCCTTTGCTGATGCCCTCCCTGGGGGGGAAACGCCCACAGCACACCCAGCTGCTGACTGTTCACACACACACTGGGCTCTGCAGAGCTGCTCAGGGCAGGCCCGGGCCCAGCACAGGGCAGAGCCTGCAGCCCACCAGGCATCAAAACCCACCCTTTCCTCCCGGGACCCCCGCCTCACCTGCGCCCAGGCTGTACCCTCTCAGGCCCAGCTCCTTGCCAGGCCCCCTCTGTGGTCCTCCCTTCCACCTTGGTCCTGTCCTACAGTGCCTGGGGGCAGGAGCTGGAGTTAACCCTGTGCCCCCGCTGACCATGAGGGCTCCGCAGAAAAGGAGCATGGAGTCAGGTCCTGACCACCTGCAGCTGGGTGAAGGGGCACAGAGGGCACAAAGGGAGTTGAAGGCAGAGGCAGCTGCCAGGGCACAAGAGGCTGTAGCAGCCAGAGTGGAGAGTGGTGGGGGACAGGCCAGAAAGCTGGGGCTCACGACAGTGTGAGGTGGCCTGCTCTCCTTGGGCAGCCCCTGCTCCCAGGTCCGTGGCTCCATCCATGGCCCTCTTAATTGGCCTTCAAGGTCAGCACCAGACGGAGAAATGTGGATTGCGTCTCCAGCTCCTCAGTGCCTGTGTCCATTCAAGAAACCTTTTTTTGGGGTGCTGGGGTCTGAACACAGGACCTTTGCACCAACATGCATCCACAGCCCTTTCATTTATTTATTTGTTTATTTGAGACACATTTGACAAACTTTTTGTGCAGTGTCTTTGGTGCCCCAGGTACACACATAGGGAGCAAAGTGTGGTGCCTGCCCTTGCTCTGTGGCTGCCATTTTCCCACCCACCCTGTCACTCACCTGGCCTCCGTTCTGGGCCCAGGTAACCGCTTCTCTACACAGCAGTGACAGGCCTTCATCAGTCCAAGTCCTGCCGTCCCCTCCCATCTTGGCCCCGTGCTTGTTCCCTGTGGCTCTCACCGTCTGTGACCGTGAATCTGTTTGCCGGAGTAGGTGAGAATCTAAAAAGTGGGGCTGACTGAACATCCGACTTTACCCCCTCCCAGAATCTTACTAAAAGTACAGTAAAGAGATTTTATTCGAGGCATAAACCCACTGAGAAGACTGAGGGAGAAGACAATAGCATAATGTCTGGAAGCTGGAAAACAGATGGCTGGGTGGAAACCACACGGCAAATCCAAGAAAACTACCCCAAGCTGAGAGAGAAGCAGCCCCCAAAGGCCCAGTGTCTCCCTAAATGGGGTACACAGACGTCAAATAAGGAGAAGGAGTGGGGAGCTGTTTAAGGATCAAGACTCAGGTCCTTGGGCCACTTCCCCAGTCAAGGAAGATTGGAGGCTTATTCTTTGGAGAGGAGGAAACAGGATCCCTGGGACAGGAGACACAGACAGAGCCAAGGCCTGGGGTGTCCTCCCAAATCAGGTGACCGCATGAGCTTACTCGGTGCAGATGCTGGGACACCCCCAGCCCTGTTGCCCGGCTCTGGTGCCAAGAGCCGGAAGCCATGGTTTTGCTCCCTAGAGCAAACAAGACCTGGCCAAGAGGAAGGACCTGTTGTTAACATCTTCAGAGAGATAATAGATACTGCACCCCTGATGCAAGAACATGATGGGGGGAGGGGCAGTGGTTGAGTCAGTGTCTCACCATGTAGTTCAGGCTGGTCTTGAACTCACTGTGTAGCTCAGGCTGGGCTCAAACTCACAGTGATCCTCCTGCTTCAGCCTCCCAGATACTGAGATTATTGGCATGTGCCACCACAACTGGCTTAGTATGTTTTCACATATTTTGTACCCAGTTAATTTCCTCTTCTGTAACAGGGGTTGAACCTCAGACCTCACACGTGCTGGGCAGGCACATCCCCACCCTTTTTAATTTTCAACTTGCCATCCTCATGCCTCAGCCTTCCAATGAGCTGGGATCACAGGTGAGTGCCACGGCAGCCAGTTCTCCCAGCCAAATTCTTTTTTCCCACCCAAATTTTTAAGGGCAAAGATAGAATGAAGTTTTCAGATATGCAAGGTCTCAGAAATGTCAGCATCCACAGTCTCTATCCCAAGAAACTATGTGTACAGGCGCCCCACCCAAAGGATGGATAAATCTACAAAGATGCAACCCCAAGGAGAGCCAGCAGAGGGGAGAGGACAGAGAAACCCCTAGCAGGGTGCGAAGTGGAGGCAGACACACTGGGTGCTCCAAGGGCTCCAGGGGCCAGCACTGTGCCAGCTGAGGGTTACAGGTAGGTGGAAGCCAGGCTGCAATCAGGCCAATTTCTGTTGTGTCACCCAGCAAGATCTCAGAAGGAGTTCTGGTCTCCAAGACTTCTGAAGCTCCAGTGAATGACAGCTTATTATTTTGGGATGCTAGGGACTGAACCCAGGGTCTCAAACATGCTGGCAAGTGCTGTACCACTGAGCTGTATCCATAGTCCCTTATTGCTTTATCAATCTTAACAAACTACAGTTTGATTTTGGTGTGGTGGCACATAGCTGTAATCCCAGCACTCAGGAGGCTGAGGCAGGAGGATCACTGAAAGTCTGAGCTCAGCCTGGGCTGCACCGTGAGTTCAAGACCAGCCTGAACCACACAGCAAAACTCTGTCTCAAAAAACAAAAAACAAACACAAAAACTACACCAATCATACCAGGTGTGGTTGTGCACACCTGTGATCCCAGTATTCGGGAAGCTTAGGCAGGAGGATTGTTCTGAGTTCAAGACCAGCCTGGGCTACAAAGTGAGCTCAAGGCCAGCCTGAACTGCACAGTGAAACTGTCTGAAAAAGACAAGTAAAACAAAAACAAAACTATACCAATTATACCTTGAACGTAATCATTACATACTGCAAAGATATACCGATGAGAAATTTTAAAGTTCTAAAAAAAATTTGTACTTTTATACTTTGAACCTTTTAAAACAGTCCCAAAGATTGTATAAGCTTTAGACCCTATAAAATATGGACCATACCTTGTCCAGAATAATACTGTTCACTGAGTGTAAAGGGCAAGCACTCCAGACTGGGGAACAGACAACGCCAGGAAGTGTCTTCAGGTGGACTGGAAAGGAGCTGTGCCAAGGGCTGGGGATACCCTCAGCAGCACAGCGCCTGCCTGGCATGCACAAGGCCCTGAGTTTGATTCCTGGTAACTTTAAAAAAAAGAAGAAGAAGCCGTGCTGAGGCAGCTGTGTACACTCCCCTCCCAGACCCCCTTGCAAGGAAGGGCTGGCTGCCCAGCTGCAGGGAGTTTGGACAGCAGACATCCCCAGGTGTCAGCCCCTTTGGGGTTGACCGCAGATGCTGAAAGCCACCTCATCTCTCAGTCCACGTGGGGGACAGAGCCAGAAGGAGTGGAGAGAGGCCCGGCCACTCCAGCTTGGCTTCAGACCTGTGGGTGGTGTGTGCTGCACTAGGCCTGCCCTGCAGCCTGGCTTGACCCCAGCCCTGCTTCTGCCCATGTCCTGTCACACGTGCGGATGCTTAGTGACCATCTCTGCTTCCAGAAACACCAATCCAGACATGTGACATGCCTCAACGTCTTGGGAAGAGATTTAGGCTTAGGTAGAGGATGGAATACGTGAACACTGGGCAAGTGATGAGGCAGGACAATTATGACCTCCAGGAAAAATAAAGCTGTACACGAAAGGAAATCCTTAGCTTTCATATAATGATGTAAGTGACAAATACCAAATTCACAAAAAAGTGGGGTTTTTTCTGTCTTTTTTGAGAGAGGGTTTCATTTTGCAGTCCAGGCTGGCCTTGAACTCATGGCAATCCTCCTGCCTCAGCCTCCCAAATGCAAAGATTACAGGTGTGCACCAGCATGCCCAGCTCCTCAAAATTGTTTTGGTAGTTTGGGGAGATGAGGATTATGTGTGTGATAGGGAAGTAGATTTCTATCTTCCAAAAGAAAAGCAAAGGCTAAACATGCTGGAGCATGCCTGGAATCCTAGCACTCAAGAGGCTGAGGCAAGAGGATTGGGGGGGTTGAGGCCAACCTTGGCTACAGGGTGTGTTCAAATCCAGCTAAAGTGATACCCTGTCCCAAAAATACCAGTGACAAAAACAGGAAAAACAATTAAATGATAGTGTCTAAAACTGAAGTATCAAGAAGTAGTAAAACAAGCATATTTGCTGGGGATTTAGCTGAGTGGTATAAGCACCTGCCTGGCAAGTGCAAGGCCATGAGTTCAATCCTCAGTACCAAAAAACAAAACAAAACAATAAACGAGCATATTTATGCAGACATAAGGAGATAAATATAAAATATGGGCAAAGAAAACAGCTGAAAATGGGTGTACCTGGGAAGGTGGAAAAGGGGAACTGCCTTCAGAGAAAATGTCATCTTCCTGGTAATCTCTTTGAACTGTGTGTACACAAGGTTAGTTAAAAAGCAAAGGTGAGAAGCTTCCTGATGGCAGAGACAGGCAGAGTCGCCGCTCTGAGTCCCCACTGCTCTACGTGGAGCAGGGGCTCCGGTGATTGTCAGGTTCAGCCCTGCAGAAGCTTCCCACAGGGCCCAGCACTGAGACCAGAGTGCTGTGCTGCCCTCAGCAAACACCGCCCCCAGCCTGTTTTCCAGCCTTTCCAACAAGGGCATCAGAGTCCTTCCGTCTCAGACACTGCACATATCGTTCCTTCCACCTAGAAAGCTTTTCACTACCGCCAACCAGTATTTCAGTTTATTTCAGATCAAATGTCACCTCTAGAAGTCCCTCACGGCTTGGCACAGTGGTGGCTGTAATTCCCAGGAGGCTGAGACAGGAGGATTGTCATGAGTTTGAGGCCAGCCTGGGCTACTATATAGTGAGACCCTATCTCAAAAAAGAAAAATCCTAGGGGCTGGGGATTTAGCTCAGCGGCATAATGCCTGCTTTGCAAGTGCATGGTCATGAGTTTGATCCTCAGTACCAAAAAAAAAAAAAAAAAAAAAAAAAAAAATCCTTCATGTTTCCTGTTTCCTTCTCACTCTATTCCCCAGGCTGATGAGGCCATGGTAGACTGGTACCAAAGGGCCTTACCGGTCATGTTAAGGCACCTGCATTTCCTTTGTTATCTGTAAGAAAACAGAGAGCCACCAAAGTCTTGCTAGCATGAAAGGTTAAGATCAGGTATTCTGGTAGGTCTCAAAGACTATCAACGGCAGATGCCTCCTGCTTGGGACACAGATAAGCAGTGGCCTCATCCTGAAGTAGGACAGAAGAATGAAAGATAGGTAGTAAGTGAAAGAGCTGTGCCCTGGAAAGCTGCGGTGGGAGGCAAGAGCAAGGGGCGGGACCAAACTGTAGTCACCTTTCCCAGTGTCGTGAAAATAGCCTTAATCAGGGCTGGGGATTTAGCTCAGTGGCTTAAGTGCTTGCCTGGTAAGCGCAAGGTCGTGAGTTCAATCCCCAGTACCAAAAAAAAAAAAAAAAAGAAAAAAGAAAATAGCCTTAATCAGTAAGCTGTGCATTACCTGTCCCCGCCCTGGGCGCCGCCCCCGGTCAGAGGTTGTGAGTACCCTAACCCACACGTGCGGGTTAGAGAAGGCCAGGCTGTCTGTGGTCGTGGACTTCCCTCCACATCCTTGGGAATACAGGTCTCTTTTATCTCATATTTTGCTGTCTCACCCCGCCAAAAATCCCAACAGTAAAGAGACAAGGAAATCATAACCACAAATTGTACTTTTTTTGGTTATGGGGGTCTCACTATGCAGTTCGGGCTTGCCTTGAACTCATGGTAATCCTCCTGGCTCACCTCCAGAGGGCTAGGATTACAGGCATGTGTCACTATGCCTAGCTAAAAGTTGCACTGTACTTTTAACAAGAATGTAGTCAGACATGGTGGTGCATGCCTGTAATTCCAGAACTTGGGAGACTGAGGCAGGAGGATCAGCCTGGGTTACATAGTTAATGTTAGAGGCCAGCCTGGGCTACATAGTTAATGGCCAGTCTGAACTACACAGGGAGAGCCTGTCTCCAAAAAGAAGAAGCAGGAGGAGGAGGAGGAAGAAGAAGAGGAGGAGGAAGAGAAGGAGAAGGGGAAGAAGAAGAGGAGGAAGAGGAGGAAGGAGGAGGAGGAGGGGAAAGGAAGGAAGCAATTTCTGGGCCTCAGACGAAGTTACCTAAGGCAACCCATATCAGCAAAGCCCTGGTCACATTTAGGCTCCTTTCCCACTACACCCATCACTCCCAGAATTCCTCAGGAATACTGAAAGTCCGTAAATTGGCTTGAGAAAGTAAGGAGTAGGAGCCTGACCCTAAGATGAAGGAGCAGGATGACAGGACCCAAAGAAGATAAAAGAAAAAACAAAAACCAGTGGCTGCACGCCTATAGAATGGCCTAGTCCCCTGCTAGGGGCAGCCACCTTCTCCCACAGTTTCCATCTCTTCAGGACAAGCATAAATGTTCCCTGTTCCAGGAAATTCTATGTCTCCTTTCTGAGCACTGGTACTTCGCCCAAGTGTATCCTAAATCCCGCCCCAATAAATCTTTCCCGTGCCTTGTACTTTTTCTACCACAGGAGTAAGGGAGTCTGCAAACTTATTCTACAAAAGAGTGGGTTAGGTTCCTGATTTTACCACAGGAACCCCCACAGCCTTAGCCAGAGGACAATCCTGGCTGTCCCGGCACCACCAGGAACCCCCTTAGGGTAGAAGTTTCCAGAGTGAAGTATGACTATCACTGGAGCCTGAGACGGTTTTAATGGTGCATAAGCAAATAGTTGTTACTAGTTACATATTTCTTTCCATGGGTATTCAAAAACAACGCCCACAAACCCATGATTTTATAGCTTTCATCGCATAGGACAAACTTTATGAGGTTGATACTGGACCATAATTTGGGAAGTCCTGCTCCAGTTAAAGTCACCAAATATCCTTTTTTTTTTTTAATTTTAAAGAGAATAAAACAAGACAAAGCAAAGCAAAACAAAACAGAACAAAGAAGAGCAGAGTAAACAATGCAAATAACACAGGATTTCAGAAAAAGACAGCAGGAAATCAACAGTGGCTACCATAATGTCTCTTGGTTTCTTCAAAATAGCTGTCCATATCTTCATACATATTGGAATCAAATACTTGAAAACAGACTAAAACCAATGAAAACCAAGAACAAAAGCATTACTGGATTTTGAATCAAAATGATAAGTCATCAATGGCTAGCATGGTGCCTCATTTTCTTCAGTGTAATTGTTCATACCATCACCATACTAAAATCAATTCTTGCAAACTCCTTAGGTGAATTTCTAGGCATATATAAGCATATACATGTACATCTATCCTTTCTGTATTTGAGGAAAAAACAAAACAACAAATAAATATCTAAGAGCCCAAACAATAACAATGTAGGCTTTCAAAACAAGGTGGTAGGAACATAACAATTTTTGTTGTTTTGCAGTTATCTTCATAAGTCTTATTTGAGTTACCAGATATAATCATGCAAAATTGATCTAATCCTATGGATATTATGTTTACCAACTATCCTTAAAGCTCATCCTTTTTGTTAAACCAACACATATTTACACAATACACTGTATAAACATGGACACATGCATACATGTGTGCAAATATATGTACACATGTAACACATATACATGCATGTATGCATAGAGAGAGCTATATGCATCCATAAGCATTTTTTCTTTTTGAGTCAGGGTCTCACTATATAGTTCAGGCTGGACTTGAACTTGCTATGTATCCCTGGCTGAATTCAAAGTCACTTGTGATCCTCTTGTCTCAGCCTCCCGAGTGCTGGGATCACAGGCTTGTGCCACCATGCTTGACTAACATTTTTCCTCTTTTGGAAGGAAAATGAGAATGTGCTGGGACCATTGGCTGTCGGGGGAAGGAAGTAAGGGACAGGCAGGGTGAGGTGGTACTTTATATTTTCAATTGTACAGTTTGAATGCCTAACACTCTTCATATCTTACTTTTGAATGTCTGTAAAGGCTATTTTTGCTTATGGGTCACTTTTTTGTCTTTCTAGTGCTGGGAATGAACCCAGGGCTTTGCACATGCTAGACAGTGCTGCCCCTATACCTCTGAGAAGCTGCCACGTCTTTTTTTTTTTTTTA
>PVJX010010471.1:0-56962 GCA_004027295.1 Dolichotis patagonum
AAACATTTTATTGGTCTACCTAGGGAAACTTTACTTAATAGGCTATCACAGGTGCAGAGACAAATTTTCAGCTTTTGTTTTAATCAGGTAGTATATTATCTATTTGCAGTCATGCCAAGCAAGAGAGGAGGCTGGCAAATGAGCCTTCTGTGCCCATAACATCGCCAGTTTCTGGGTGTAAGGCCAATGTTTTAAAGTTGCTCCAAATGACTGTTGGCGGAAATGGTACCTTGGAGCCCTTTAAACATGATATTGCAGAGATTCCCATACCCTTGGTGTTCAAACCAGTATGCAGGGTGGTGAGTGGTAGGTGTGAGGGCTTATCTTAGTCCTGCCAACTTCTACTTTTGCCAAATATTATCTCCTTAAAGAGAGCCCAATAGCAGCCTGCATACAGGGGACATACAATCTAAGAATAAAAACTCCTATATGATTAACTCCTCTGCAGTCCCACCGTGCTCCCTTGCAGCACTGGAAATGTCTTCCACTGCCTGGCCTGAGTTTGTGAGCAGATGTTTGGGAACCTCGCTGTGTGACAATGACAGATCCCTGTAGCGCCATGCAAGCAGCCAAATACAAACCAACCCAGATCTGCTCACACTGTCTGAGGGTGAAGCCACCGTGCATGGTGCTTACTGTTTCCAGCCTCTGCCGTATTTCAGCAGCAGCAGCAGCATCACTGTCTCCAGTGGCATAACAGCACAGACACTAGGACCCCGGGGTTGCCACATGAATCCCTCCTTAGGGTGCTGAGGACAGCCCGGGGACGTTACCTTGTGCCACTGCCCGTCGTTGATCTTGGTGGGGATCATAGTACTGGTGTCCCCACTCCCCAGGTCATAGCGGAAGTAAGGCAGTCCGTCCCTCAGCTGAACGGTAGCAAAGTCAGCATGATTGATCCGGGCCATGTAAAAAAGCAAGCCAGATTCTGCTTCTGTTCGCACTTCCAACTCAATAGTGAGGCTGTAACACAGAGGCACACAAAGCAAAAGGGAACAATGAGAGGATTCTTACAGTAGGATAGGCTGATGTCAAGTCCCGGGTGCGCTTTCATGAAGGAGGCAAAAATTTGCTCTGACAGAACTTTCCAGAGCTACTGATTTCCTACCCTTGGCTCTTGAGAGCCAGGCAGACATGATGCTATTCTCTACTGCACTTTCTGAATTAAAATAAACACACAATAAACCCTCAGCTCACCAATTAACAAACGGGGTCCTTCAACCTTGACCCAGTGTGAATGCTCACCCTGCACTTACCCCTTCTCGCGCAGTACCCTGGGATAATACATACCGATTTTTAACTTTGGTGTCATCAAATGCCATGGCAACATGACTGTTTCTCGAAAGCCCAAACTGCTTGCTCCCCATCAAAAGAGCTGGTTCTGATTCTGCAGCACAAGGGCCCTGCAACACGCGAAGGCCAGGAAGACAGGCGATTAGAGGCTCTGTTCTTTACATAGGTAGCACTGCTCCTTAATTGTTCCTTATGTATCACCGTAATGCCCTGTATAATCTGAAATTCTTTAAGAATAAAAGCTCTTATTCATCTCTGTAATCTACAGCACAGAAGTGTTATTATTAAATGCCTAGTGAATATGAATCCATTTTCTTACATTATCCCCTTGAAGGGCTAAGGGAGTATGCTCAACAATTTATTGATAATTCATATTTTTGCTATCCTCCAAGGAAAAGCATTATTTATATTTCTGAGAAAACTGCCATTTCTTCTTCCCATTTATTTCACTGATAGTTTTAGTCTTAGAAAACAGAACAGGGAAAATGACAAGTTAGACACTGGGATTCTAAAAGCAGAAATATGTGTTCCTTCTTACTCACCCCCCCATTTCCATCTCCTCCAATCACTTTTCCTCGAAAATTATCGGTCCACTAGAAGGCTGCCATGAATTTAGTCTTTCGAGATGGTGTATCTCAACCTGCAAGTCAGCCCCTTCGGGTCCTTAGCCAGTTGCTAGGCAACCCAGCACATTTTTTAATGCAACCTACCATACACCCTTTGCACTGCTACCATTTAAAGATTAGCTTCCTAGGGTGCTTAAGAGGGACAGCTGGGCACACAGGCTTGCAGTCGCTTGCTTTAATGCTCCGCTGTCACCATTTTGCAATTCTTAGTAATTTTTATCAGGGGCCCCTGCCTTTTCATTTCCCATGGTGCCTTTTAAATAACATCACTGATCCTGGTTCCCTGAACCACATTTGGCAACTGTAACGCACAACTCACTAATCCAGGCTCCTTCAGTGACCAAAGCCACAACTCCTTCTTCTGATTTCTTTTACAAGACAGCTAGGTATACAGGAGGCTTAAGAAGTCGTTTAGAATATGCATGAGAAAATCCACAATGTCTGTATACACGAACTAGCACATCTGTTTTTAAGATCTGTTGCACAAAAGCTCTGGACGAGCCACTGTCCCAGCGAGCACTGACTCAGCAGAGGTTCCACACAGCCCACAGCTGCTTTTGATGCCCTGTGTTCTTGCTAAATAGTGTTCCTCCGAATGACTCATCAGCAGGAAATCCACACTTGAGGGAAAGCCTTGCTCTCTTTTCTCTGGAGCTTAGTCAATTACAACACTCTGCCACAGCAGGTAAAGGCTTTAAGTGTTTTGAAATGATATGAAATTGGTCTTCATGGAAGTATTTCCCTTCTGTTTCCCAGGAGATGGTCAGCTGTAAACAGCAGCTTACGGTGGAAATTCACACAGCTATGGTGAGGAGGCCAGGAAAGCGCTTTTCATGACACGCAGAACCTTTCCTATTACCCTACCTCAAAAAGCCCCATGAGCGAGGATTTGGAGGCCTAATGTCTTGTTCAGCAATTATGCTGTTCATAGAATCGGGATCCTTTGTCAACCTCTTTGATATTTCTATACCAAGGACACGTGTGGCTTGCCGTCCTCCCCAGAGACCTTTCAGTGACTCCCTTCTGCTGTGAGTCTGCAGGGGCAGAATTTCTCTAAAACACCTTTAAACTCTCAGCTCTGAAAACTGGGAAACTGGAAAGGTCAAAGGATGGTGAAGAATTAGGGAATAAGATGGCGCAGGCTGTAAGAAAACCATCAGCAGGGTACATCCTTGGGGTCGCTGCTATTGCAGAGCCACCTGCTCTGTAACTACACACAGATGTTCTCCAAAATAACATTCCAACATGAACAACACGAAAGCAGATTCTGAGGTGACCTTTTTAATGACCAGGGTGACAGTTGTGAAGACTAGGTATTTTACGGGTGGCACCCATGTGTTGTAGAGAATTTCTGTCTTCGCGTGTTGCACGGTGGCCCAAATCCAGGGCACCTTTGCCTGCTGATATCCTGGGCAGGTGCTTCCAAAACTTCTTCTGAGCCGAGTGGCTCTTCTCTGACACCTATTTTCAGGTTTAGGACATGGAAAAGGTCCTGCTTATGTCATTTTTAGGAAAAACCTTTGATGAGAAACAGGACTATATGCAGGTCTTTTTATGTATTATCGCATAACACTACACTTCAAACAGGAAGAGGAATGCGCCTCGGGGAACCTGCTTTGTATTGCAAAGGGCCCATTTGAGAAACAGCAGCAGCCCTGGCTACTGAAACGTATAGTGCTCAGATTGGCCTGTGCCATTGCAGAGAGCGGAAACAAACAGATCCCTCCAATAACTTCCACATAAAATGTCACTGGGGTGGATTCGTTTTTCTTTAAGGACATCCAAATGGGTGCTTGCTATCATAGATGTGCAAAGAGGATGAATATCACGGATGCTGCTTTCATAAAAATGTCCACCATCTTCCTTTATAAAACTGACAGGAAAGAACAGAGAAGCGCTTGAGCGAGAGGGTTTGTATGTCGCTACTTTGGGATTTCAACGGAAGGTGAGGGTCTAACCTCTAGTCCAGTGATAGGTGGTTAGAAGGAGCTGGGCTGGACCATGTTTCCATGTCTGCCTTGCAGGACACCTGCCCCTGGGAAACTGCAGGGAGGAGCCTGAGATGAGGAGGCCGCGGGGCCGGGAGCCCAGGCTTTGCCCACTGTTGCTGTGCTGCTCTTCCTTCCTCCCGTCTCACGCCCTGCAGTCTGAGGCGGAGCTTTCTCTCCTCCTGCTGCTCCAGCTTCTTTTTTCTTCTCACATTCCAGAGGGGAACCCGCGAGCTGGATGAGAACACACTTCTCCTCTGCACAGACTCAAATGATCTTGTCAGCAAGGACACTTCCAAGGCTCAGCACAGCGCAAACCTAAGCTCCGAAAAAGGCTAGCAGGGTGCGCTTTTAAAGAACGGATCCAGAACGCTCCTTGCAAGACCGTTGCTTGAGCTTGAGGCCTGATGCCTGTTCTGTGCTGTTTTGGAAGCACTCATCTCTGAGATGTGTTTAAACAACAATTAAAAAAACAAAACAAAACACAAAAAGGTCTCCGTAGAGGCTCATCAATCTCAACACGTTACAATTCTGCCACCTTGTGGGAACACTTTAAATCACTACGAGTACATAGGCGCTGAGAAGAGAAGGCACGCTTGGTTGGGCTTGGCAGGAGGCAAGTCAGGGGCAGACTGGACCTGGGGGAGCCTGAGGTGGGGGTGCACCTGTCGAGGGCAGTGGTGATAGGCTTGGGAAAATTCTGGAAGAAGCCAGGCTCCCCAAAGCCATGTTAGGGAACTGGGTGGCACAAAAGATTACAAACCAGGTCCCCAAAACCTTCATCCTGTTTAATTTTAGGTCAGAACAAGGCAGTGGTCATTTCTAACTGCTGTTTGGTGACTGACATTGGCGAACACATTATTGGATTCAGGGTAGCAGAGAATTCGCTAGAAAGCCTACCTTGGATTGGGGCAGGTGTTAAACTGCATTTATCAGAGCTGCCATTTTTTGGCATCATGTTTTGTCTTTCATGAGTCAATAATCACCCCAAAAATATGGACTCAAAATCATGCCTCTTGCTCATCTGTAATGGTCTTGTTTTGGGTCATGATACAGCTCAGGCTGGCTTTGGGTTCACTTTGTAGCCCAGGCTGGTTTTGAACTTGCAGTGATCCTCCTGCCTCAGCCTCCTGAGCACTGGGATTACAGGAGTATGCCACCACTCACAGCTCAAGAAATACTTTTTACAGCAGTGACTTTAACATCTTGAAATGGAGAATTCTGACTCAAGCTGATTATTGAGGAACTGGATTACGTTCACTCTCTTTTGGTAGGTACTGGTCATTTTCCATGATATTTACCCACTAATGCCTGAAGAGAGGTTCCTTGAAGTATAGAGGGTGTGTGTTTTTCCTTTAAATACGTACCCATATCCAATAGATCCCTCCTTTGGCCTTGACTTTACTTGGCTTTTAGCACTGCAGTATTAAAGCTGCTAGGGAAATCCCTTTTTTTTCCTTCTTTGTTTGCTTTTACCCTCTCAATTTCCAAAGAGCCTTTATCCGTACAGAACCCTTCAGAGTTACTCATATCACCCTTCTTAATGTTCACAGATTAAACTCTGCGGTCCATAGGTCAGCTTTTCACCAAGATTCAGGTATGAAACTGTGGCCAGCTCACTGTGCACAAATCCAGCCAGGCTGCACTTGTTACGAGGATCTGGCGTAAATGGCGTGTGTATTTGCAGAGAACTTTGCCATATTCTGACACGTGGGAAGATTTCTGTGATATAGAAACCCGGATTATGATTGTCCTGCATCTCCTGTCATCCTAGATGAGGACTATCTACAAATATAATACATAGGGCTTTTATTTTTAACCGGATCTAACTGGGCTAAGAATGAGAGGAAAGTAAAAGCAGATGACAAGCGCCTGGATGGTCAAATGAGACAACCTGCATGCAGGGCACTGTAATCCCTGCAGCTCGAACTCAGGGGACCCAAGGAACAGCTTGTCCTTGCTGGGTGGGGCTGGGTGGGGCTTCCTTGGGCACAGTGAATATTGGCTGCCCGGGAACCCTGGGCACAAAGAAGGGAAACAAAGGCACTAGAGAGGCCCCGACTGCCTGCAGTGGGGTTCACAGACACACTGTTCCCACCTCAAGAATCACCTTGTAGCTCTCAATTCCCAAACGATTCTGAAAACTTTAACTTCTGATGTGACAACGGTAAGACCTAATAATGATTTAAAATGAGGGGCTTAAAATGCCCCCAAAAGTCTCATGGTCAGAAGAGGCGGGTCATTGGGTATATTCTCGCCCCCCACTTCTCCTCTCTGTGCCCTCTGTGGTGAATGGCTTTCCCTTGTCACTGCTGTGCCTTGGAGCCAGTGTCTTCATGAGCCTGTCACCTTCCGAAAGCACCACCTCTGAGCATGAAACTGTGCAGGGACACAATAGATCTAACCATAAGATCTGATATTCATGTCAGGTTGGACTTTGAAATGGCTTAAAGATGGGGTACTCCCCTGCACCCCTTTTTGGTTAGCTCTTGCTCCTACCCCAAAAGTATGCAGATTAAACTAACCAGTTCACACAGAAAGGGGAGCGGTGGGGTATTACCAAGACGTATTGTGCTAGGCGATTTGCTTAAGAGATGTAACTTACTCTCTAATACTAAGGAGACATTATTATCTTATCTTATCTTATCTTATCTTATCTTTCAATCGGTGGTTACTTGGCATAGTAATTTTGGGTGGAAAAGTCACCAGGAAAGTCAGTTTTCTCTGTCTCTGTCTCTCTTTTTTGGCTAGCAATGACAATCTCTTATTCATCTTTGCATTTACTAGGCTCTCTAAAATAAATATTTGTTATAAAATAAAACATGAAATATTTAACTTTTAGTACTCTTTAAAAAGATGACCTATATTCTTACAAAAGAAAAGAGACAGGAATAAGAAACAGCATTGAAAGGGAAGATACATAAGGATACATTCCTATGCAGCTCTAACTCTGGTTCTGACCACAGAAGTTATAGAGAATCACAGTGGGTAGGGCATGGGGAGGTGGGTAGAGGGCAGATGGCTGGGTTGGTGCCAGCTTCCACCGTGTGTATCTGTGGACCATTCTCTTCAGTCTTGAGTTCTGTATCTTAAGGCTTGGGCTCTGTGGGCTCTTTTGTTCTAGTTATGATCCTTTATAATTCCTCCTAGACCGACCCGTTCGGCTGTGACTCAGCTCCTGGGCTTTCATCTTGTCTGCTAAGTGGAATGGTATGTTTTTGGAAAAGTTAAACCAGATACTGCTGAGAGAAAATGGGAACAGGAATTGGAGCAGAAGGTTCCAAGAAAACTCAAAGACAGTAAAAGAAAAAAAAATCTCCAGACCCTGAAAAAATGTGATCTTTAAACTCCACAGAGGGATGTGGTGGAGACGCCCTAGCACAGTATGCGTGGCCACGTGGGAAAGTAAGGTGGAGGCCAGCAAGAATGTTGTGCAAAAATATAAACCAAACCAGTGTGTACCAGACGAGAGACCTGGCGAGGGAAACTCTAGTGATGATACAGCTCATGGTGTGTTGCTTGATTGAATGTGGTGCCATATTAGGAGCAAACAGCACAGTGCATCTGTCATAAACATTGAGAGGTCTCAGGTACATTCACGGAATAATAAGAGACCAAGAGTGGGGAGGGTCCTAGTGCCCCCACCCCAAACTGGACACTTCATTTTGAGTAGTATGGTCTATTCTAGGTGCCAGATGTTCAAAGAGGTATTTCAGACTTAAGATGTGGATCATTGGAGATATGAAAATTAAAAATTAGGTTATACAAAAATACATGAGCTAATGGCATGTTTAGCACGGGAAGGAGAAGACTCGCGATTCTCATACCCTTGAAAACATTGAGTGGAAGCTCATGAATATGGCTATAGATACCATCATTACACGAAGGTTATGGGATTGCAGCCTGACATCAGTGTAACCTAAGGCTGTCTAACCGCCACAGCGGTCTCCTTACAGTCCTGCGAAATGCTTGTGAGTGAAGTCTGCAAACAAAGCGAGCCTGTCCCCATCAGGAATCCACATCCAGGTAAAAGTTGACTGGACCAGATGATCTCCATGGCTTTTGCCAATTATAATTTATAATTCAGTGAGTTGTTTATAATTAATAATTCATAATTAAGTTAGTTGTCTACAAATTAGGCTCTAGTTCTTCTAGAAGTGGTTTTATAAGGAGATGGGAGAACCCAAGGTCGAAAACATCTATTCACGATGTTCTGATGTATAAGGGAAAGAGAAGGTGGTCCTTGTTGGGAAGCCTTCTGTGAGATGACACTGATATAAATGAAACACTTAATAGCTTGGAGAGACCAAAGGCGGCGAATGGATACAGAATGTCACCAGACTACGGGGCACACACTAATTGCTCAGGAAAGGCAGGTTTTCCTTACAGCATCTCTAGGTGGAAGTGTTTCTTCAGTTCTCAAAGAACTTCCACATCCTTGACCTCATTTGATTATCACAGTAACTCCATGCAGTAGGCAAAGTAGAAGCAAGACCCGCATTTCATAGGCTGACATGATGCTTAGGATAAATGACCAGGCATACTGAGTGAAGATTATTTGGCCTGCTGTTTCACACATATTTCTAGGGAAAGGGTACATTATTTTACACATAACCAATTCTATCCTGTAAAAGGAGGAATAGAATGAAATGTTTAGTTTTCAAAATCTGCACCCTCAGACAACGTACCGAAGCCGCGAGTGACAGATGTGACGTGTGCTGCCTCATGCATATATAGTGAATGTAGTGAACCTGTCACTCTGTGGAAAAGGCTCTTTCTATGTGCAACCTTAGACATCCTCACCTTTTGGCCCCATAATTCCTCATTTTAAAATTTATTCTAAGAAAATATTCAGAAATGATGCAAAAGTTTGAATCCTAGCAATGCTCATCAAAGTATACCGTCTGATAGCGACAAAACAGGGAAACTCTAAATAGCCCACAGAGGGCCATGCAAAGTAAAATATATCATAAAAGGAGAGTGGTGCCGTGATAACGAGGCAAACTCTGAGATGAGTCAGGCTCACGGGATTAAAATTCCCCTCCTGACATTTTCGAGCTGTGTGAGTCAGTCAGTGACTTGGGACATTCCTGACAAACCAACTAAGGATGGAATCAGGACTTGTAGTTTACAGGGCTGTTGTGAGAGTTGTATGTTACACCGAGTGGAACTTGTTTAGCTAGTGACTAACTCATAGTAATTACTTGAAAACAACAGCCGTTACCGTCAGTGGTGTGTACTAATTTTGCTATATATTAAATGCTTGGTTTATGCCAGGTTTTTGGCAAACATCATCTTTAAAAATGTTGATAACAGCAATTTGTGCAGTGAATGTTCTCACTTTACAAATGAGACAATGGAGGACAAGAGTGGCTAAGCAAATTTACACAGTAGGGTGGAGAGCAGGGATTTGAACCCAGGCTGTCTGCCCAGAACATAGACTCTACTCTTGTGTATTAGGTATGAGTGTACTGTGTAAACATCATAAAACTATATTAGGCATACGCATCTATATGATTTTATAAAACAATCAATTTAATTGTGTATTACTAGCTTTTAATTGTGTATTACTAAGTGTTATATGTGCATGAGATCCTCTGTAAAATTCAAATAAAAGGGCCTGGAGTTGATGTGCGTGACCCTCTGTGCAGGCATTTTCCATGCCTTTTATTCTTGGTTCTGAATACTTCTGTGATTTCTAACTTTTCAGTTGGAAATGTACAATTTTATAAACACAAAAATTGAAGGACAACAGAGGTATAAGTAAAAGTAATAGTCCCAGCAAGATGCCGGGAGAACAGCTCTCTGTAGGAGATTATCTTTCCTCCCATTCTGGGAGTAGCGTATGCTGTGTATTAGGCCCCTGGTCACGTTTTTGGAAAGTGACTCAGTGCTGGGTCAAGGTCCCTGAGCAACGTGAATACACGCACTTACCTGTGCTGGGGTAGGTGTGGGTGCCGGGAGGGCGGGGGTGGCCACGGGCTCCGGCTGGACGATGATTTCAGCTGGGACGGCTCCTTCCTCACCCTCCGCTGGTTTTGGATGGCTACAGCGACCAATGTCTGCATTTTTGAAGGATACAGACCGTGCAAAGTCCATGGGGCTAAAAAAATACGATCAAAGTGAGTTTTTTTCTTATTTTTCTGTCTTAAGGTCATTACTGCAGTGCTCCAAGGCTACATGGATTCCATCCCCTATGGCTTTGCATAATGCAGATGAAATAGTGAACCTCGCTATTTTCTTTTAAAATACTTACACAGAGTTAATAACAAGATTCCACACACATCCTTTGAAAGGAGGGATATTCTGGAGCGAGGAAGGTTGGAATTCAGGCGGTGCACCTCCCACAAAAAGCTTTTTCACTTCGATGGGGTGTTCCGCCGTCAGATTTTGCATATGTCTTCGGTCTTCATCAACTTGAACAGTGAAGATGCTGACGAAACATTTAAAAGAAACGAGAATAAACCACACAATGTTCAGTACCATTGCAAGCTCTTTCCTGAGACCCCTCCCTGTTTACTCCCATAGCTTGGAAGTGAGCCCAGATGGGTGACTGCAGACCCTTACATATGGAGCAAGTGTTACTGTTTTCCCCGAATTTCGTCCCATGCCTCTCTCATGAACTCTCCTTGAAAGTTTGCCACAACCAGGCAGCAGTGCCACAGCACCCTGAGCCTCTGGCGGGGTGAGGGCAAAGGTCTGGTGACCTGCACGCGAGCCCGTGAGAGCCCAGGCTTCTGGGCTGTGCTAACGTAGAAATGTGGAAAGATCACCGGGCTGCAAGGGGTCACATTTTGTGTGGCTCTTTCTTTCTCGGCTTGTGCTATTATCTGATTGCTAGGGAACAAACTACTCCTGAGAGCTTAGACTGCAGGAAGGAACAGCGAACACTTAGAGGATATTTTCTACAGAACGTAGCTTCCGGCTTTTGAATAGAAGAGGCAGCAAAGAACATCATGCTAACTGTTCCTTGCAATGATTTTTCTTAGTGTCTGTTTTATTAATTTCCTTAATTTGCTTATGAGAGATAATTCACACACTACTAATTGAGAACCTCATGCTACTTATTTACAATAATCCTTGGTTCCTGGGGCAAAAAATAAAACAAAACAAGAATCAAAAGATAGCATTCAGAAGATGAAAATGGCTGAAGGCAATTTCTTTTTTGGTCCAAGCAGGTTTTGGGCTTAGTCCCAGCAGCCATCGTGATGCTATTAGTCATAACTATTACTCACTAAGCCCCAGGATCATAGATGGATTATTGAAAACTTACTTCCTATCTAAAGAGCAAACCAAAGGACTTGAGGTGGAAAGCTCAGTCCTAACATGCCGTCCTACTTGATTTTATAAGAAGAGAAAACCCACATATAGAATTGCAAACTATGAACCAAGGAAGCAATGCCATGGATGACCACTGAACTGTGGACACACTTTGGTACTATGCAAAAGAAAGAAAGTAGAACAAAGATGGATTTCATAATGGCTCAAAATGTCACCCTGCAAGGGATGTAGAGGGGCCAGCTGGAGTTAGTTTCAAGGGGGAAAACAAAGAGTCTTTTAAAATGAGACTCGGGCAGCATGTGTTGGCAAAGATCAAGAGGTTCAGCCTCATTACCAAGAGGCTTGATGGTCTGAGACTTGTAGGAAACCACTCACTCCTGGGTATTGGTGACTCACTGGGGAATGATTCCTCCCACACCTTCTCTCCTTGGACTTAAAGCAACCTCTTAGGAATGTTATGGGGCAGTGCTCCTAAGGGTTCCAAGGAGGGGCTCATGTCACTATTAAAGTTTGTCTTCCTAAATAATTCAGAGTTCACCCCACATTGTCTTACTTAATAAAAGCATTGTCAGAATACTATAGCCGAGTCCTGCTTGCATTTTATATTCTAGAAACCTCATGTCCTAATAATTTATTCAGTTTGTTGGTAAAGAAGGATATTTCTTACCAACATGTCCCTAATAACACTGATCTTTAATTTTTAAGTTTTATTGAACAACTTTTTTACTGAGAAACTACTTTGTGCAAAATCTGTTTTAAACGTGCCATTATCTATCCACACTGCGAAAGATCAGCTCCAGTGTTTCTTTCATAATTTCAGCGGTTGATCTTTAGAGTTTCATAATTAAATGTTTTATTACTTACATTCTGCCCCTTATTTGTTTAAAATATTGGTTCAAGATGTTTCCAAGCCACCACCAATTGGCTTGCATAAGTGGAAGAACATACTAAAAGAAGTGCCTTGACTTTTGGAAATTTCAATTGAAGACAGTTTGGTTGTTAAGCAAGTAAAATTTTGTTTGGCAGAGTCTAGATCACAATCTCATTCAGGAAATCCTAAACTACTCCTGAAACATTCATTAAATTTTGTAGTTCTTAGTCCAGTTCTAGACCCATGTCTAGAATGCTTTTACCAACATGAAACTCAACTCCGTTCCAGCCTAAAAAGTTGCCTACACAGCTATTTCAGGCCTTGGAGGTTTAATGTTTTGTCTGTAGAGCTCTTGGACACTGGGTCCACTGTAGAAGAAGGAATGCATGGCTAAGTGGTTATGACAGAGAGCGGTCATCAGGGTGCCATGAAATTAGATAACAAAGTGAGTAGGATTTCCAGAGGAAGGGGTAGAAAAGAAAAAAAAAATTGAGGAAAGAGTAGTAACAAGAGGCAAGAAAAGGTCAGTATTGAAAAGTTTGTCCCACCAATTGGTAAAATACCAATTATTTTACAAGGTACTTTACAAAGTATTTTATTTTACAAGGTCTTATTAAAGCTACCATTTTATCCAGTGCTTTAGGGAATGATGACGACCAGTAATAGTTTAAAAAGTGGAAGGTGGGAATCAGATGTTTCCAAATTAGGAACAGTTTGTCGTAACCAACATGAAATAATATTCATCTTTAAAGGTACGAATAAATAGTTGGCCAAGCAAACATAAATAGAGGTATTTATATTTAGCTGGGTCTATAACCTGTTGTGTTGTTTACAGTATGTGGTTTTGGGGCAGGTTAATATTTTCTCATCATTGTTGGAAGAATACTAATATATTTCTAGTGTATGTTTAACATAGTTAAAAGACCATGTATATTTGACCCTGACCATATCAAAGAAGTGGTATGTGAAGCCCTGACCTGTGTCCTAGCGAAGTTTACAGGGTCATTTGCAATCTCTCGGTAACTAGTGCTTGCTTATACAGTAGAAGATGACAGCCCTTTGATGTTAGAGCCCTAAACCAGGCATTAGGATAGCGAATGTGTTCTTGTTTGGACAGAGTTCAGTGACTGCACACTAATATGTCCAATGCATTATCTTGTAATTAACAGTGAGTGGCAAAACTGTTTGTTTGTATGGCTAATTAACCGAATGACCAGTTTTCAGGGATGTTCTATACACCAAGATTAATCAAATAAAGGCTGGATTTATGGTCAGCAGCTGTGAAGTTGGCATAATAAAATGCCCTTCTTGCAGAAACACCTGTTAAAAGGACACCTTAGTGTAACATTGTAATGCATGTGGGAATTTCAAAAAGCTTCTGGTTAACTACATTTCTTAAATATGCATTTGCCCATTTTAAATTCCTAACTTCAAAAACTTTTAAAAATCTTTCTCAAAATAAGAAGGATTAAAGTTTGGCCAAGTGACTAAAATTTAGTCTATAAGGCATGTAAAATTGGTATGCTGAAGCATTCTTTGAGATTCAAATGAGAAAATCCAGTCTGCCTTTCTCCCTGGAAACCATGACTACAATACCTGGGTATTAGATTAACAAAAATTCTGAGTTTGTCTAAATACTGCTTCATCATCTATCTTAATCATGGCTTCTAAACATCTTGATTAGTAGTCACTCAGCATGAATGCTTAGCAGCACTCCAGCCCACAACCTACTGCTCTATACAATAACAAAATAACCCAAGCAAAGTTTTTCATTTACTCAGAAGACAATAAATCCTGATTACCTGTCTAAACTGTTATCCAGAGAATATCAGTTATGAGCGGATAACTGGAAAATGTACCTCTTTAACTACAGAATAGCAACTGTTTGTATGAGCTATGCTATATGTTCCTACACTTGTTGCATTTAAAAGTACTCGCTGCGTTTTGAGATTCCTTTAAATTTGATTTGCATTTCTTTTCTATGCCTTCAGTCTAATAAGTGGATAGCTGGTTTGGACGCTTGTGGACCTGGGAGGCTCTGGGCTTCTGTTTGCATTTGTTCCTATTGTCCTTTTAAGCTAATTCCCTCTCTGAGTTGCGGTACAATAGTTTGATGCAAAACTACAGATAACTTTGCCCAGGAAGTGAGTACAAAGTATGGCAACGTTTTGAAGAAATGAGAAATGAGCCTTTGCTCTGTTAAAAGCCTATTTCACTGGCTCAGTGGGAGGCAGGTGCCACGTGGGGCTGAGGGGAGGTGGACTCTACAGATGGATTTCGGGGCAGCCACCATTCTCTCCCTCTCCCTTCGTTGCGGGAAGGACCAGGGAAGCACATGAGAGGCTCCATGGGTAGAGCAGCTGCTGTCACCCTCCCTGGCCATAACCGGTTCCTGAGCAGCTGCCACAAATGCTTTGGAACCGAATGAAATCGCAGCTGCCAAAGGCTGCCAGCCGCAGCCGGGTTACCCTGGGTATTGACTGTGTGCACGCCGCCGCACGGAGAAGAGAGTATCTGAGAGATGCAGAGAGAGGGACTTTTCAAATCTACAGCTTCAGGGGTTGCGTCTGGGTGCTCTAAAGGTGGACAGGAGAACTGCACGGAATAAAATTGTTAGGAGCAGAATTCCTAAGGGCACGACTAAATGAAGTTCTCCAAGCATGAAATATAAAAAGAGGACATTAAACGGTCTCCTCATCTCGGGATGCGCAGTACGTCCACACACGCACAGGGGACCAGAGAGGGACCGATGCTAGCAAAGGCATCTGCTCCGGTTATGGCACTAAGCACTCAAGTGCGGTAGATACCCTCGCGCTCTCTCCACATGAATGGAATGTTCTCTCCCGTCATGAAACAGACTTGGCTCCGGTTTGATGACAATTTTCCTCATTGTCCGTGTCCCTGTGGAGAGATGCACCTCCAGCCGGCCTTTGTTGAGGAGGATGGCGTAGTAAGCCTGAAACAACAGATGGGTTTTGAGGATTACACAGGAGTCCCTCTATGATGTAGTCACAGAGAATCACCTGCCATGAGAGCTTACCTAAGAAATTACGGCTCAACCTTTCCTCAAGCAGAACTGTGAGAGTAGTGGGAAACATACTGTTAATCATCTGCATGTTCGCTCGTTAGAGGATGTGGAAAGCGGAGATGGTAACATAGCTGTTGTCTGCCAAGCAGGCTCGTGATGTTCAACCTAACAGCCAGCCGCGCTTGTGTTGGTCCTCTAGCTCACACAACCCGTCAAGAAACAAAGGGTGTCCCCAGAGTCCCGCCCCTGTCACTCTCCAAGCAGGAGGCCCACTTGTGACCCTCGGACCTGACTCTCTACCGCATGGCACTCTGAGGGTTCGGACTTCAATTTGCTCTCCGATCTGGTGGAGGAAATCACTATCACAAACGTGTCACTTGGCTCCCACATTTAGAAAGAAGGGAGACATTTTTCATCCACGAACACGCCTGCTTTCTCCGTGCTACTGTTGCCATAGCAACCCGTTGGGTTTTGATATCTGATGATGAACCCCAGGGAGCTTGAATGCAGTCCTCCTCCCTGAAACTGGTGCCACAAGCCCTCCCTTTCTTGTGGGCTAGGGGGGCACCTGCTGCGCACCCGTTACTCCGTGCTCCGTGAGCCATCGGTGGTAGTGGGGCTGGATTTCATCAACATTGCCATGTTTTTGATAACTTACTAACTCCTCCATGAAGGCAGTGCCTAGCATGAAGTGCTCTAAGTATCTGGTTTGATTAGCATTCCCTATCCTACAAAGGGCAACTGCAGACTATTCACTGCAGAATTCCTTAGCTGGTGGGAATAGGTACTGTCTAGCCCATTTAGCAGGACACAATCACAAACGACCCTGTGGGATGTCAAAACCGTTAGCTTTGACCCTTACACTATGTCAAATTTAGTCAGCATTGATTCTGTAACAGACTTGCAGTACTTAACATTGTCTCCTCTTTTAGATAACAATTACTGTTTGATTGAAAAAATTATTATACCTAGTATCATTAAAATTTAATTTCTAGGGGCCAGGGTTTAGCTCAGCAGCTCAAGCACCTGCCTAGCAAGTGCCAGGCCATGAATTTGATCCCTGGTACAAACAACACAAAACAAAATAAAGTAAAACATTTGATTTCTGATTAACTTTGTATTATGGTGCTTAATACAGCCAAAATCTGATAGTTTGAATGGGAATATGTCCCGCTGTAAGAACTATTCTGGAAAATGGTGATTCAATTCTACTTACTTAGTGTTGAGGGCTAAATTTAGAGCCAGTAGGTGGTGCTTAATTATTTGACAATGACCAAGAGAACACATATTCTTTCATAGAAATCTAGTTTAAAATGTTTGGTCTAACTCCTTTCTATACCTAGCTTATCATTTGCAATAGTGAAAAAATAATTTGAATATTCAAGATGAAAAGATAAAGATTCTAAGAGAGCTTTCAAATTTTATATTTATTTAGTGATTATTATGTACAGTGAGAAATAAATAAAGCTCTTTTTCTTGCCCTGCACAATTTTTGACTATGACTATTTGATACAGTTCTCACAATGTAATGGTACACGTGTAAATGATGCAAGTGTGTGCTCTCTGCAATGATTATGCCAGTGAATCTACTACTCAATTTGGGAAAATACGGTTTTATCTACCATGAGCTTCTTCCTGACCCATTGCCTGCTTCCCCATCTTACAGGTAACCGTTAATGTCCACTTTTATGTCTGTGATACCCATGCTTTTGAAAAATGATTTTTGCAAATTCACGCACATATCTGCAAACAATATGTTGCTGCAGGCTTCTTATACTAGCAGTCTATAAGGATGATATCCTACGTTTCCATTTTTATTTAGTTTCTATTCACCAATGTTGTCTTGTTGAGTTATAATTTATCCTTGTTACTACTGCTTAATATCTCATTATGCAAACGTGCCAGTGTGCCTATCTGTTCTCCAGCTGATGAGCATTTGGATTGTTTCTGGCTTTCCTGTCATCATAAGAAATGCTTCTGTGAAGGTTCGAATGCATGTCTCTTGGACAACTGTGCAGAGCATGGGCTGTCTGTGGGAGTAGGATTCCTGGCAAGCGTAGTCTCACATGTCCATCTTCAAAGGCAGTGTCAAGTCAGCTTCCTTTTCTCTTTTCTTTTTTTCTTTTCTTTTCTTTTCTTTTCTTTTTTTCTTTTCTTTTCTTTCCTTTCCTTTCTTTTCCTTTTTCTTTTCTTTTCTTTTCTTTTCTTTTCTTTTCTTTTCTTTTCTTTTCTTTTCTTTTCTTTTCTTTTGTGTGTGTGTCTTTTTGAGGCAGAGTCTTGCTATGCAGTTCATACTGGCCTTGGGCTCACTTTGTAGCCCAGGCTGGTCTCGAACTTGTAAACGATCCACCTGCCTCAGCCTCTTGAGTGCTGGGATTACAGGCATGCACCACTGCACCTGGTATCAAATCATCTTCCAAAGTGACTGCAGAAATTCACTTTCTCTGATGGCCATGAGAATCGCCTTTGACTAAGGTCGTTCCACCAGTGGGTATTATCTTAAAGCACTGCCGTTCTGGTGGGTATGAAATCTCATGTGGGTCGGAGTTGGATTCCCTCATTATGTGGAGGTCGAACATTTAAAAAATACATTTTTGAACCAATGTTTTCTATGAAATGTCCATTCGTATCTTTTGCCCATTGCTGTCCGCGTCTCTCTTTTCCTGCCTAGTTTGTACTTTGCTTTCGCATAGTGGTTGCCTGCATTTTCAGGTCCCATAGCCCGGCGTGTAATTTGTGTTTTCTGGTGATCAGAGAATTTCAATACTGATGCAGTTCTGACTGCAGTGTCTTTGTGTTCAATAAATCATTCTCATCCTCCAGACCAAGAGTGATCCTTCAATATATTTTTTTGAAAAATTGTAAGGTTTTTTCCTCCAAATTAAAGATGAATTCACTGGGATTATTTATATTATATTATATTATATTATATTATATTATATTATATTATTATTATTTTTTTGGTTTGGTATGAGGTAGAAACCCAGTTTCATTTTCTCCACAGAGATAAATGCCTGCTCTGGTGTCATTCTCCGAACAGCTCGTGTTTTCTTACTATTCTGCCTGAGAACTGTGGTCAGATGTCATTTCCATTTAAACCATTCTCTACTGTGTTTCACCAGGATAGAATTTTCCAAAATCCAAAACTCTAGCTTTTATTGTACTTACACTTCGTAAGGTAGCCTTACCACCTGGTTCTTCTATTTCGAGAGTTTTTATTTTTTGATATAAATTTAAGAACTAGTGTGTCCCAATTGGCATAAAGACAAGTGATGTTTTCTTAAACTTGAATCTACATATGATTTCAGAGATAACTGGCAAATTTTTAACATCAAGTTCTTGCTGTTCCTTACACGGTTGAATATGCTCAGTTCACGAGGACTGCTTTTATGTTTTTCAGGCAAATCTTATAATTTTCTCCGTATAAATTCAGAGGCAGGTTTGTTATATTTATTCTTAGATTATGTCTTTCTTCTTGCACTATACTTGTTTTTTTCTTATTTCATTGTCTAAAATCAGTGCAAATAACAGTCATTCTTTTATTGCACATTTTGTAACATTTTTCTATCAAAAATACTTGCCATTGTCTTTTTGCAGACAGCTAAAAAGTGCTTTTTTTCTTTTCTTATTGTACTAATTCTTAACAATCGTGAATGGTTGTTACGTTTTATCCATTCTCCCCATGCATTGAGGTGGTCATATGAGTTTTACATTTTCTAATATTAAACTCCTCCATCATTTCTGCAATAGCTCAAGTTACTCCTGGTCGTATAGTTTTGGATTCTATTTGATAACACTTTTGTGGTGGATTTATCATTTTTAGAGAAAGAAATAATGGTATATTATTGACAGTAAATAGTAAATTCTAAGATTAATTTAAAAGACATATAAAATAAAAAACCACATGACCTGATTCACAGGGTGCGTGCATAATTAAGGATGGATTTGTGAAGCATGCCAGTCTTCTTATCCCTGATAGAAACCAGATTAAATCGAAAAAAATTAAATTTAAAAATATGGTTGAAGGGGAGGAGGGAATACCAAGCGGGTAAAGTGCCCTGATACCCAAATGTGGTAACCGAGGAATTGTTTGTCATAGAATCAAATGATCAGGGGACAGGAAGGCTCAGGTGTTGCCTGGTATGCCGGCATACACCTGTATTCTTGGCACTTTGGGAGGATGAGACAGGAGGATCACACGCTCCAGCTCAGCAGCTGTGAGACCCTGCCTCAGTGGGGCCAAGGTGGGTCACGGAGCTCGGTGCAAGGGGCTGATTTGATTCACAGCGCCACAGGAAAGAGAACAAGCACTCAAGCCACAGCGTCACGAGGAGGGTGCACTTCAGGTGTTACCGACCATCCTGGAATGTAAGAACCCGTCCATGTCGTTCTGCTCTGCCGGCCTCTCCCACCCAGGCCCCTTCCTGTCCTCCCCTGTGTGTGCAGAGATGGGAAATGGTCAGGTTCCGGCCGGCGGCACAGCCTCCGCTAGCGCACCTGGAAACTCATTCTGGAAGAGATTCTTTAACATAAATGTCAGCAATCCTAGCTGAATAGCCGCAGATCTGCTTTAAAGTTGGACTTAGAGGCCAGAAAAGATTAATATAATTTGAACATTTCCAAGCACGAAAATTTAGAGAAGCCAATCATGCTAAGAAAATGGTCTGAAAGAATTGGCGGGCTGGCATCAGAGAGGAATGTTAGTCGCGGTTAGCTAAAATGGGAGCTAACAGATAGATATCTAAAATTATAAAAGCATCTAACTGGGGGGGGGGTACCTGTCCGGTCTGCCTTCGTTTTCTCCTGGGTGGAACTGGGGACCCTCCACTCCCGAGGAGGATGAGCCCCGATTCACTCTCAGCGCTGAAGGACAGATTGATTTCAGTTCCCACATCAAAGGGCACAGGGGCCAGCTCCACAAAGCCAGGCTGGGGGAAGCTCACTGTGTACACATTCTGCGGGGGAGAGAAGGGAAGACATTGTTAGAAATGAAAAGCTGAGTTATTTTCCCATTTCACTTTCCCTTCTCAGGTACTCAGTGGAATTATGGAATACGTCATAGTATTTGCAGCATGAAAACCCACAGTTACATAGCAAACTGAAAGGCAACTAAAAACTATTATTTCTAGTTATTACTTTAAATCTTCTGGGCAGATGTGTTCAAAATAACATTCTGCCCTTGGCTTTTCATCTACAACTTTTGATTTAAAATACTGAGAACATCACTGATAGACATTTTCTTTCAGGTTAAATCTATATCACTGAAACAGTCTACATTACCATCTTCCTTATACCATAATTTATCCTGTGAATAACTCTGCAGGTTTAATTTTTGTGTTTTCAAGATGAGTGTGACCAGGACCTACATCTGCATTCTTTTTCGCATTGAGTTGACGAAGAAGATGTTTGTCACTATCCAATATATGATCCCTAAAATAATATTTAAAAATCAAATACAAATTAAATCTCTAAAATAAATAAACCAAACATGTTTTGTCTTGTTTGTTTTTCTCACAATGACAATAATAACATTCTTGCTAGTTATAAAATTAATATAGTTATGCTTCAGAAAGTGTGAAAGGGAGAAAGTTCTCCTCAAAGCTGTGCAGAAGCATAGAGCTTTCTAGAATTTTTCAATTCAGTCATCCTATCTTTCCATCTTTGCCCTCTTTCTTTGGCTTCTTCTGCATGATTCTGCAAGTGGAACCACAACAGATACACTCATTTGTATCATCTTTTTTCATTTACACACAGTGGTAGATCTCCACCAGTAAATGCAATTTTAATGGCTGCAGTACATCCCACAGTATAAATGTTCTAGCATTTGTTTAAATGCTCCTACATCATTGGGTATTTACAGTGCTTAAAATATTCATTTAGAAGGCCCTGGATTTTTATTGAGTAAAAGCAAGGAATCTTCTCATGTGAGTTCTTTTCCAGCCCAGTTAAATGACACAAGAGTGGGTACAAATGTATCACTTACTTTCTGCTCTGATTTTCAAATCATGCAGTTTTAGATAGTTCAGATAAAATTCCTGTGCAGACTTTTCAGCACTTATCCACATCACATTTCTGGCACACATTTTAGTTGTAAAATGATTCCCAGGTGCTGGAAAGTGCCTGTCATGGTTTATGTTGGTGGCCCCCAGGCCTCATGTATTTGCAATGTGCATTTGTGATTGGTTTATTGTTTAGTGCTTGGATTGGTGGTGTCAGCGCTACACCCCCCCTAGGGGTGGAGCCAGGATGTGATGTAACGGCAGGAAGAAGGCGTCTCTCTCTCTCTTGCCGGTTTCCACTTGCTGTTTGCAGCCGCCATGAACTGCGGCCCGGCCATGCCACCCTGCCTTGGAGCCAACTGAGTATGGACTAAAACCTCCAAAAACTGTAAGAAATAAACCTTTCCTTTCCCAACTTTGGGCATCAGGTATTTTGTCTCAGTGATGAATAAAAAGTAACTAAGTGCCATTACAGAATCATCATGTCCACCCATACAGACCACTCATGTCCTGGACAGTTCCTCATGGATATATTTTCTGAACATGGGTGGGAGATGGGTGTGGAAGAGTAAAATTCTCAGTGGAAATTTCCCTCAGAAGCCGGGCTTGACCTTTTAAGTTTTAATCCTTTCTGTATTCACTTTGGCTGATTCCCAAGCCCAGAGTGGGAATCTGTGGCCACTTTTAAATTGGAGCCTGTAGCTAGAAACAAAGAAAATGCTGAAAGTTCTGTTCCAGTCTTTACCCTTAATGCTCGGAAGGCAGACTCACTTTTTCTTTTCCCCTGTCCTCTCTTCCCTTCCTTGATCTCTCATGGAGTACTTTAAAATAATTTTAATCCAAGGAAACTGCCAAAATGAACAATTATATCCCAGCAGGGTAACTAAAAAATGGTGTGATACAGTTAACATTTTCTTAGTTCAAAAAGCTCACCTCTATGGAGTGCTTATAACATTCCTAGTGCTGTCTGCTGTTGACCACTGGGTCCTGCTCACAAGTATTTTAGCAGAGCAAAGCTGCACCCTGGGTCTCTTTCCCATCTGCATCAGCCTAAGCTGCAGTGTCAGTGCCGATGGTCAAGTGCAGTCACATGCCTCTAGACTGCCTTAGCAACACAGAGATCCTAAGAAAACCAGCCAAGGAGGGATGTGGCATTCACATCACACAAATCTCTGGGAGTCTCGGATCCCACAGGTCCCTATCTATGTCATTTCAAACACTAGACTTCAAAACTGTGGACAGGATGTTACATGCTAGTAGTTATGCTATAAATTATTACTTGTTTGTTTAAATCCCAATGAATTCTAGAAAAAAAATCTAATGTGGCTAATAAAGCTAATAAATAGTACAGAAAAGTAAGATCAATCTAAAATTGATGCAGAAATCCAGGGAAGGTACTGTTAGAAAAGAAAAGAGAACTGGAAGAGATAATAATATTAAAGATGTATGCTATGAAGTACTAGACATTTGGCAACATGAAGCAGGATTCTGAATCTTTATTCAAACTGTGACTTATAGGGTGCTTTGATCTCACTTAATCATTTATGCATAGCTAAAACCAGGGCTAATAGAAGTCTAAAATATATGGAAAAGAACCAATCCCTGTAAAAGCATTCAAACTAAACCGGTGAAATACGGTAAGAATGTGTCCCAGGAATCTTGAGAAGCAGACCCACCTCCAGGGAGCACCCTTTGGTAACACCAACGTAATCAGGGCTGCTGAGGATATTGTACGGAGTTCTGGAAATTTCAATATCTTTGAGGCAGCCAGAATATTTCCTCACGTTGACTTCTGGCCTATTGAATAGTCAAGTGGAAAACAAAAGCAACATCGTTAGGGTGGTGGCAGTGTCATCTCTGAGCCCTGGAAAAAGTCATGTGACACCTAGGAAGTCCTCGAGCACGCATACCCACACCCACCAAGCCACACGTCCAGTCCCCTGCTGCTCGGATGAAGCGTGTTAACAGCGCCCTGGCGAAGGGTCTGGGGGTGATTTTTCTTCTCTTTAAAAATCACTTCAGTTATAGCATTTCAGTACAAGGCTCAGGGAGTGAGTGATCTGTCCGTGCTCTATTTGTATAATGAAAAATAATGCTTTTTCCTTTCTTTTCTTTTTCTTGTTTCCACCAAAGGCCAGAGAATTGTTAGGCAGCATAATCAAACTAGGTTAGCATAGCTTTTAAAAGGTCTTGCTCCAAATTTCAAAAAGCATATGTTTATTTTCAAAAAGAAATATTTCTTTCAGTGAATATTTGGGCATAGCTGTTGGACTAAAATATAATATTAGTTATTTATTTTTTTAAAAATCTTTGAAGTAAAACAAAATCTAAGAAACATCCTTCTGGATGATATAGCCTAAAAACATAAATTTTAAAATTGCACTTCTAGGTTGAACCCAAGGTTTGCATTCTATACTGAAACAATAGCAAAACAAAACCACCAAATGTGGGACCCGTCCATTTGCTAACCTTGATCCTACCCTACACCCACATTATACCTGAATGGTTTTTTTCTGCTCGCTGCTTCTTAAAAGAGAGCAGAGCTACTAACGGATTAAAGATGGGTCCTCTGCCCTTTCATCCAAGCATGTTGCTCTGATTTCTTTTGTGACATCACACAAGCGATGTGACTTCTCTAAAACTCAGTCCTCATCTGTGAAATGGGCATGATGATAAGACAGGCACCTACACTGTCAAGTCTGTGAGCATTAATGCAGAGTGTGGCACCTGAAGATGACAACACAAGCTGGTAGGGTGTCCATGGTGATGACAGCTCTAGGGTCTATCGCTGAGCTGTCCAGCTGAACTGTCTCTGATGATGAACAAGTCCTGTTCTGCACTGCCCATGTCAGTGGTCACTAGCCATTGGTGGCCACAAGGACTGGCCATATAGCTTGTTCCAATGAAGAGCTGAACATTAACTGTTATTGCTTTTTCATTAAAAATTACATAACCATTGAGAGCGATGGCCACTACCTTGAACAATGATGGTATTTAGGGGTAAAAATGTAATTTTTTCTCATGTGGTGTTAGTAACCATCTGTAGAAACCATACATTTGACACCAATATTGTATTCGATAGAGTAAGGATGAATTCTCTTCTCATTGTTCCCTGATGCCAAGTTTTTGTTTTCATCTTAATAAAAAGCACATGGCACGAGGAAAAACAGGTGGAAAAGTAAATTAGACCCTGGCAGCGTGGATCGGGTGATTTATTTCCCGTCAGGTATTTGTTCTGCTCCCCACCTCCATTCCGCTCTCTCTGGAACTTTGTATTTTCTTTGATCATTTCCTTTGCTCCCAAGTTCTTCTCCTTCTGTTCTTTCACTTATTAATTATGGAGAAAATGCCCAACCAGAGGACGAGGATCTTATTAATCTTTTTGTGCAAAGCAAAGGGGATGTGTGAATTTCATCTGCAACACTCAGTTGCTTCCAGATGTATCATACTTTTCTCTCAGAGGCCTTTCACACAGAGCAAGTCACCCCGTAAGTTCATGGCTTCATGGAAACACAAAAGCTTATTTCAGAACACAATGGTGCAGCAGCCTCCGCATCATGAAAATCGCAAGAGGCAGGTAAGTAATGACGATAGTGATAGAATTCTTCCTGGTAACCATGGCCTCTGCTCTTTGAGGGTCACAACTCACAGACAAAAGTACAACCCACCACAGTGCCGTCCCAGAGGTCTCCTAAGACACCTTTCCACTGCAAGCCAGCTTGGTCTTCCAGCCATCTTAGCAAGTATAGACGAGTGGCTGCGTAACTATGTTATGCTACAATAACTTGTTATATTTTCTCTATTTTTATTCTAGTTTCTCGTATTAAAACTCTGGCCTTTGGTTTAAACATTTCCTGAATCAGTTCAACCTCATTTTCTCCTTTTCAGAAATCTGGCCCAGATCGGCTCTAAAGTGTGAAGTACCAGCCTTCACGGGCCAGCTCTGTCCACCTCTGGGGTTTGACCAGCCCCTTCAGAGGGGCTAATTCTTGCACGCAAGAATTCAAATGCTCCAGAGATGCTGGGAGGACTTTCCACAAATTTCTTTCCTGTTCACTCACACACTTTTAAATTCGTATTTCCAGAAGTCCTTTTCATCTGGCTCCATAGCTATTTCTAAATAAATGCGGCAATAAATAAGCAGCTTTGACAGGAGGGCACAGTCCACATAAATGTTGTATATTTGCAGGCCCACAAAAGCAAAAAAGGCAGTGACAAGCATCCGCTAGCACAGGTGGAGCGTTCAGCAGGAACCTAGGACCCAGGGACCCAGGGAGGTCAGAGGCTGGAGTTCAGTTAGAGACCTTTGTTTTCCTCCCTGGGACTCCACCATGATGGTCAAATTGGCCAGCTGCCCTTCGAGTATGCGCTACTGGTCACCAGGGGGCGCTGTGTGCAAGTGGTTGAACAGGTAAGCAGCACAGATCTACACTGCTGGTGGGCAAGCAGCAGCAGCTTTGGAAGTGAAGGGCAGAGGGCGAGGTCTCCCGGAGCGCATTACTGGCTCACGACGTGCGCAGTGAGCAAAGCCGCGCAGGCGTTGCTTTGCCTCTGCGCTGCTGCTTTATCTAAGAAGCCACACGCACCCAACCCATGCATGGGAAGTCGGCATGCATAAATTCAGACTTTACCTTGCTTTCATACTAAGTCAAAGAGAAGAGAAGAAGAAAAAAGATAATTTACTTGTAATTGCATTTTCATTCAGTATAACAATAAGCTGTAATCAAGAATCTTTTAAAATATCTCACAGAAAAGGTATGCAAAATGATATCAGAAAGGAAAACAGGCTTTGACCGAAGAGAAATTAGAATTCAGAGATGACCGATTTCCGTACTTTTCTCTTGAACAACTTTTTATTTTGCAATGTGAGTAGCATTTGTCCTTATAAACATCGCTTCTTGAGCCTAACAATATAAGTAAAAATAACTTATTTACCATGTCTTTTGTACTTTATCATATTGTTCTGTGTACAAAATAATTTGTTTCATTTATCAGTCACAGGTATACATCTATTATTTTAAAATAATATGCCATATTATAGCAGTATTATAATTATAAAATGATACATGGAGATGAAAACATGTTAATGATAAAGATGCATTAGATATATATCCAAAATAACCAAAACATAAACCTTTCTCAAATAAGTTAACATGTACTTATTTAAAAATGATAGTTAAAAATTGCTGGATAGTTAGAAATCATTACTAGAATAAGTGAAGCCAGCTTCAGATAGCTTTATTTTTTTTACTGTATTTAATTTTTGATAGAATATAGTTAATGATTTTGCAAAGAAGATCTTAGATTTGAAGAATTATTAGATTCCTTAGTATTTACTACAGTACCTGGGACATAGAAGATAGCCAATAAACATTTATTGAATACCTATTTTAGTAAGTGGCTTCCAGGTAACTATTGTATTTCACTACTCAAGTACTTGGATTTGCAAGGATTTTTCCACTTTAACACCCTGAATTTCTAACCCTAACACAGAAGAATACATTTGGATGGAGATGAATGCACACCAACTTGCACCTTGGAAAGGTGGACAGGTAATCTTTCCAGCAGACTTTCCAGCTATATTATTCTGAGATTTTGCCAAATGTCACCTGTCTTCTTAGTGTATAACATTGCAATAGGAATTAACGTACACGAAAAATCACCACACTAAGCAAAACCAAAAATTAAAAACATGATACTCTGCTTCTAGTAAAACTCCTATGGTTTTGCCAAATCAACTTATCCCATTCTGATCAAGTTCAATTAACATTTATTGAGTACCATATACTCTATAGGTTTTATTTGTGATGTTTTATGATAAGCAGTAAATAATTAAACACCACAAGAGATATTTTCTGGCCTAGTTATTTATTTTTTGTACTAACTGAATTATGAGCTAATGGTATCTGCCCATTCTGTTAGATAAAGAGCATAGGTGAAATTTTAAAAAAACGTTAGCATGGGCAGGAGAATAACTAATGTAGTTCTAGTATCTGGCATATGGGAAAGCTCCGATATGCCATTGTGATGCTAATGCTTAGCGATACAGTAGTTACACTCAACAGTACCCTGGCACACTGGCTAATTTTCAGAACACTAGCCCATGTCAAAGCACCATTCTCTCCGGTTAATGTGTAAGGGGACCAGCAATTATAAGACTCACATTCAACACCGCCTTCCACCTTAATTACTTTCATAATTCTTTTCAGCAGGTGCCTATGAGGGAAATAATGATTCTCATCTGTCTCTTCAAAGATGTCAAGTTAATCCTTTGATTCCTAAATACTGGTGTTGTTCTGACATGCAATGTTTCTTTTCTACTAGACTTTTCTGCAGCTAAAGGTCAGATGACATTCCTATGGTAATCAAGCTTCAGAACTCTAGTGAGTACAAGGACCATTTAATTAAAACCTGATTCTTCGCTTTAAATATATGCTAAATTACCTCAAGTTCCTCAGGGTTGGCAGGCCACCAAAATATATTTTGTCATCAGCTTTCAAATCAAGACCAAAGTTGTTTCCAGAAGACGAAGTTGCTATGTTCTCCTCCTCGTTAGTATCGGTATCCACAATTGATATGTTGGCTGTAAAGGAGATAAGGAATTCGACATTGAATTTGAGAAGCATCAACAATTCTTATATTATTGCCGACACTTCAAGATAAGTATAATTTCCTTAATAAGCTAACACCAACTTTCAGAAGCCCTTATGCTATTTTTGACTGTTTAGCAATTGCAGAAACAATAACACTGATAAGATGCATTGTTGAAGCATCCACAAAAGAGAGAAGACAAGTGATGAGAACACAGTAAAGACAAACTAAAGACAATAAGAGGGGAAACCCTAGATGAACATCAAAGAGCCATGTCATGCAGTTTTCCACAATGCAGGCGAGTGAGTTGGCTTAAAAATAAGCATTTAAATATTAAAATGAGTAGCTGGCTAGGAATTTATTAGAAATACGGTGATGCTGCTGTTCTCTCTGTAAGTTTCAGTATCCCCGGGACTCCAGTGTTCAGGCTCTGTGTAGTTCAGCCTCCTTTGTGTACTGCTGCTGAACCTGGGTGTGGAGGGTTTGGGAGGTTTGGCCCTGCAGGACCCTGGGATCCTGGGGAGCGAAGTGCTGTGAGGAGGAGTGGTCCTCATACCTTACTGCTTTGCTCTTGCGTCTCTCAAGATATTCTTAATATGATGAAGATAAGAATTTAGAAACAGAAAGGAAAAAGGCAAGAGGAAGGTCACTTCTCTGCATTCCAGAGAGGGCAGATGGGAATGGACTACGTCATGGGTGGTCCACTCTCCTTTTAAGGGTCAAAATATGCTCTTTCTGACTTATGTGCTTCTTACCATGCCATCTACACAGCATCAAACTTTAAGTAAATATGACAAATACTGGTGAAACAATGTTAAACGCATATCTTAGAAATCCTTGGAAGTTTATCTCATTTTTATTCCAGTGAAGGTTTTTTGTTTTTTGTACCAGGGATCAAACTCATGACCTTGTGCTTGCCAGGCAGGCACTTATACTGCTGAGCTAAATCCCCGGGCTAAACTCATATCTTAACTTTATGGCTTCCCAACTCTTCTGACTTCCTGCTGTGCAATTCTGAGAGAGGTAAATGGAGCAGGAAGTATTTCCAAATCGGTGTGACCATGGGACATTATTTTCTCTCAACTCATTATCTTTCAGAATTACTTTTCTTTGGGAAACACAGAGAAATATTAATTTCCAAAATTCCACCATACTTCATACTCCTGTTATTCCCAAAGAATGTGTGATAACTCCTAACACAACTGCCATGGAAATCATGTCCAAAATCCAATATAAAAACTATTAACATCTCAAAACAAATTTTTGTAAAAGCAAACAATAAACACGTGCAAATAGAACAATTATCCTATTAAGATTGCAAAATTTAATTACCTTCATAAACTTTAATTTCCACACATGTGTAATTACTTCTGTACCTATAACTAGTTTTGTATACTAAAATCCCTTTGAAAGGCCTGGTGGTTAGACACACAAAACTGTTTCCCAGACTTCCTCTTACATATTCCTTTTTATCCAGATAACAAAGAAGGCTTCAGACAGTGCTATTGACTGGAACAGGAAAACAGTCTCTTTCTGCAGACTTGGTGGATATTCTAATGCTGTCCATGAAATGAGATTCCGCCTCTATCACTGGCAAGCCAGTGACTGGAGCTAGCTTTCCGCCTTATCCCTGAGTGAATATATGCATTTTTAGAAATCGTTCTAAGAAAATTGATTAAAGAGCAGCAACACAATTCAATTGAAACTCACTGGCCAGGAAGTTAACCCTGACAAAGAGATATGGGGTGGCATATTATTACTAACTTAAAGGAGCAGCTTTACTTTTCCAACTCCTGCGTGATAGCAATAGAGGGTCCTGCTGGGAAATGCTAGGAAATGCCAACAGTTGCTTTTGTGTTTTTGCTCTATGCCTTTTCCTTACAGAATAGGAAAGGGAGCTATTAATACAAAATTTCAAAGTTGAGTTCAGCCATCATTTTTATGAGGAAGCAGGGAAATAAGGGTTTTATTGTTTAACAGACACAGAGTAGGGCCTTAGCATATAATTTTACAATCAGTGCTGAGTTGTTATCAATGACTTGTTTTTAATTTGATTATTTCTTTCTGTCTTCTCAACTGCTTCCACATGATTGCCCTTGGGGGAATGACACACTTCTAAGTCACTAGCACATCAATGCCCCTGGGGGCATCACACACTTACCAGTGAGCAAGGTTCCACTAACCGGCTTTCACGGAGGATGGGGCAGGCTTATCTGCCGGAATGTGTTTGATTTTCAAGAGGCAGTGGCTTTTCAAACTAGTTGAGAATAATTAATTTAAAATGACTAATCCAAACAGTAAAAGCAGCGATAACACACACTGCAGGGGCCGCACGTCCATTCATAGCCCACTGCCCAGCGTGTGCCCATCGGTCCAGCTCAAGTCCTTGAGAGCGACCTCATCCGCCCCGCCTCACTTCTCAGACCCCCTTCCAGACCCAGCAGAGGACTTCTGGTCCACAGCGTGACACTTGTGCAGTATTTGATGTTGCTGGCATTTCCTTTTTAAGAAATTTCTTCTTTTAGCTCCCAATGTGCCAAATTTTCTACCTCGATTCTTTATCTCCTTCCCTATGTCTCTGAAAGCTTCTGGAATACTGAAATCCCCTAAAACTCATGTTTTTATCTTCTAACAATAGGTTGTTGACTAAATAATTTCTGTGCTTGGACTTGATTTTTTTAACCTAAAAATCCATAATGAATGATGACATACTATTAGTTGTATTTTCCTTCATTTGTCATATATTCCAAATAAAATGTATCCTCAAATATGTATGACTTATTTTTTGGCACTAATAGGCCTTGACTCCAGGGCTGTCACATGAGCTGCACACCCAGGCCTTTTTGGCTTTCTTTTTCTTTTTGAGATAAGATCAAAGTTACTAAACTGGCCAGATTGTGATAGAACTCACAGCTGTCCTGTCTCAGCTTTCCAAAAGCTAGGATTGCAGGCGTGTGCCATATCACTGGCTCATACCACTTGTTTTATTTGGTGACACTGTAACCCTCGCCCACTCTCCTAATCTAGAACATCATTCTCACTGTTCAGATTTAATTAGTCATACCGTTATGGATTTCTAAATAACTCAAACATTCATGCTGTTTTTGAAGATTTAGAGACATACAACTGACATGGTATATTTTGCCCTTGTAACCTAACAAGATTTGGAATACAGCTACATCTAGGGAAATTATCACCATGATAAAGGAAATGAAGATTCATTCCTATGACCCCAAAAGTTTCCTTATGCTTCTTGTAACCCTTCTTTCCTACCCTTCCATATATGCCCTGACCACACGTAGCCTCTGTTTGCTTTCTATAACTGTACATTAGTTTTCTTTGTCCACATAATTTTACATAAATGTATTCTTTCTGTCTCTATTAAGCTTGTTCAGAAATTATTTTGATATTCATCTATTTTCATGTATATTGTAAGCTTTCATGACTCTTTGGTGACTATCTAAGAGTGGAATGACTGATTCATATGGCATGTAAACCTGGTGACTTATTTTTTTTCATTTTACACTTTCAGCTGCAGTATATAAGACTTTCAGTTTCTCTGTTGTTTTGCCAACAAGGGTATGATAGGTCTTTTAAATTTTAGCTATTCAAATACCTGTACTGTGATGACACATTTTGGGTTTATTTTCTGTTTTCCTAATGTGGAATCTAACTGCACCTCTTATTTCAGGGTTTTAATTGTGATCATTTAATATTGCTATGACAAGTAAGTGACTATATTCTTGTTTTCTATTGATGTTGGACTTCTCATCTACATATAGGAAAACTATATTTGTTTTTCTTTTGTGAACTATTTGGTTTATAACCTTTGCTTTATTTCTCTTATGGATCCAATCCTTTTATTTCTAATTGAAGATCCAATTCATGTTAATTGACCTGCTGAAATAGTAAAATGCTTCAAACGTGTCAGGGAAGAGATAATATATGTGTGAAGATATTTATGGAAAACCAGACAAGCCATAGTTCTCATAATAAAAAAAAAACCACTTATCTGATTTTTAAAGTTGGTGGTGAAACATCAGAGACCACAGAGAAAGGGGACCAGCTACAGGCAGGAGAAAGTAGAAGTTCCCAGTGTGATCTGAAAATCACATTTCCAAACAACTGAACAGCACAGGATCAATAAGACTTTAAAAAATGGTGACACTGTGGTAGCTCGTGAAAAGCAATCGCAAGCTATTTCATGTAGTTAATATCTCAATAAAAGGGAAGATGTCTGCTTTGTGCATTTGGTAGAAGTGTTCCAGGCCATAATCAGTCTGAAGCCCATGGAAGACACTTGTGAAAGAAACGCTATGAGACAACTAAGCAGAAGGGATGAAACCAGCTGAAGAACAAAGCAGAAGACACCGTGTAGGAAAAGGAAAAGTCCCTTCCAGTTTCCGGACTCATGGTAACAACAACGCGGGTCTAGTGAAAATCTGGAAAAGCATACGGACTGGGGGAAGAACCTTCCACATTGGTAGGATGTGGGAATTGCCTAATTTCAGGTGTAGGCAGTGCTGTGACTTGATCTTGCACTCCCATGGGGCAGGACCGAAGACTTCTTGATTACTCATTTCAATGGACAGAACCAAAAAGTCTAGATACCACGCTGACTATAGGAACTCTAATAACAAGGTGGCAACTTATGGAAATTATTCTCTTACACCATCGATTTGCTTAACACAATACTACATTTAGAGTTAGAGTTAGAAGGCATGGCCCAGTATTCCTGTATCTTTCTCTGTTTTACCTTGTGCACAAGCATAACTATTTTTCTTCTTTCTTCAACCTTCTTATTGGACTATCTCTTCCCTGCTACTATCTATGCTTTTATATTCAACAAAAATGTAGGGCCTCTAGAGAAAGTTATCTCTAAATCTTTCTCTGTGTCTACAAATTTATCTCTGCTTTCCATGTGTGCCTTTTCTCACCTTCTGTTGGGGAAAAAGGATTACTGATCCTGCTCTCATCTTGCAGCATGCTTCCTAAGGACCTGTATGATAGTATGCATGAGTCTTTCCTTTTATCTTTCTTATTGTTTCCTCTTTACTAGTACATTCTCCACAGCTTAAAAACATGATCAAAGTCATTCATTCACTCAACAAGCACTTATGGAGCATTTATTATGTCCTAGGAACTGGTGGAGGAAACCAACATGGAGGTCACCTCAAGACCCTGACCCTCCCCTGTGTTAGCTGCTGCCTTTTCTTTTATTCTCAATTTTACAGGTACATTTCCTTTGGAATTGGCGTAGCTCCATGCTTTATTCCATGATGCCCTGGGACAGGCTTTCACTGTGATGACTCTGGCCAAAGTCTCCAGTGATCTCTGTATTTCCAAAGCCGATGAGCACCTTTGTTCCGGTCTTTCCACCATGTGAAAGTTACACTTGATGATTTTAGAAACTCTTTTGTTTCTGTAACATCAGGCTTTCTCAAAGATTTATTTCTGCTTTCTCTGCTTGTTGTTATAACCCCCTTTACCCTACTGCTTTAATATTTGAGTGTCCCACAGCTTTGGATCATTTTATCCTTGATGCGACTGCTTGGTCTCCTAAGCCCTGCTTAGACACTTCTGTGAAGATGATTATGATCCCAGTTACTCATCTTTCTCCTAGAACCCTGTGATCCTCTGATAAATACAACTAATTACACAGTTCCTAGGCTGCTACAGGTATTACACATTCCTTGAATACAACATGCACAAAATAGCAGCCAGAATCTTTTAAAGAAAAACCTTGATTTTCCTTTATTTAATAGGTTCTTGAATACCAACAACATAATCATATTATCTAAGAAAAAGAATGATTCCGGATCTCTTTTTCATATGTAGCCTTCCTATCACATAACCACAAAGCTTCTCGACATTAAGATGCTTTGTGTCTCTCCACTCCATTATTTCTTAGTCTCCTTGTGATTATTAACTTATTTTCCGTTCCCCTTGCTGTTTGCCTAGTTTACTGCTGGTGCGGATTCTCAACTATTGTCAACCCACACTCTAAGCTGGTGCGAAATATTTCTTCAAAGTATGCATCTGACGATGTCACCCCTGAAGCCCCTCCTAGGTCCCTGTCTCTGACCTCCTTTGCTTAGCTCACAGGGCTCCCATGGACTGGTTCTGTTCTCACAGCCTCAGCTGATGATTTTCGGCCACTAACCATTGCTTAACCTATGGATCCATTGTAGTGTTTCTCAGAGTGTTCCGGAGGATGCCAGTACTGCAGAGATGGGGCGAGTTCTGCGGTGACAGAAGTTTGGGAAATGCTTGGTTAAATAAGTTAGACATTCGCTTTACTGGACAGAGTTGGTAACATGCGCCTGCGCGCTGTGCCTCTTACATGGGACCAAAGGACACCATGGCTGCAGCGCTGCAACGTATAGACGCCCAGACTTAGTGTTGGTCTCTGCTGAGCATTTTCTCCAGGGTTTCATGTTCTAAGAAGATGCAACTGGAAACTATGCACTCCATTGTCTGATGGCGCCGGTCTGTCATCACTGTGGAGTCTCCGCGAGCTTCCCATCCAGCTGACTCTTCTCCGCCTGCTTGTGCATCAGGAGTCGGAGCTCCCCTCTGCCTTTGACTTAGACGTCTGCCTTCTGACACTGGCACGCACATCTCTCCCAGCACTCAGCTCTTTCCTCCAGCTCCGTTAGACTGCAAGTTCCTTGAAGGCAGTAATTCGTGTTGCACCTCACCGAGTTCTTGCGCAGTACTTAGTCGCTGCGTGACAGACACTTTTTAATGCAGGAATGAAAAATGGTGCCAGGGCAACTCTAAATTTTCATGAGATGTCACTTTACTGCCATCAACATTAATGAGGTCTAATTATATTAGCAGTGGTATCAGTTTCATTTGTAAGTATCACTAATACCATAGGATACAGAATAGAGGAAGTATACCTAGATAGCAACAATGCCATGCTCAGAACTAATAGACCTGGCTTTCTGTCTTGGTTGTGAGATCTTATTCATGTCAATAACCAGGTATAACTTTGTGTGTATGTCTTCTTTTCTCTAACAAGAGAACACAATATTTGTTTATATTATAAATGAAATAGTACCTATGGACATGTTTTTAAAATTATGAGAACCATAAAAATGTCATAGTATAACAGATCAACTATTTTCTTGAAATTACACAAAATATTGGTATTTTTAAAAAGCAAAGAACTGGCAGCAGTGCCCTAGCTTATAGACTGAACTGTGGGTGGCTTCAGAGAAAACATCTTGGCAAAATAGGGAAAAAGAAAAGCATACAGCATTTTTCAAACCTATCACAGGATATAATTTTACAAGTTGTAAGACAGTTTTATGCTTTCAAATTAAGCTCTCAGTTTCCAAAGAAAATGACAGCGAGTCATTTGGCTCTTCAATCAGTCTTGTCTAATGCAAACCACCCATAATCTAAGCCAAAGCAATGACTGTATCCATTTTTCACAGAACTTGAGAGTAGCTAAAATTACAGACAAGGTCTTTCCCCTGATTAGGTTCACGGGTGCGTCAGATGGCATGATTAAGGTCCGCACTGCCTTATTACTATAAAAGCTCACCTTGTTTTTGAATTCTTGACAGGGTGAATGATTTCCACTTCCCGTCATTATGGTTTTGATTGCTGACAACGGAAGCCATTCCTGAACCCAGATCGTAGCTGACTTTTATGTGCCCATCAGCGAGCTCTACACTCATGAAATCTTTCTATTAATAGAGCACAAATATACCCATGGTTAGACAGACAGAGAAATGCATGGCTGTTTGCTCCTTGCTGCGGTTTATAACATGGCCTTGTAGCTAACTTGCTGACCATGTTACACTGTAACAGAAATGCATTTTGGAAATTGAATTGGTATTACTATTTTGTGAAGTTTTGCAGGTATGATGCTATGGTGTAAATGGTCATGACCAAATTAGTTGGATTTTTTTCATTATGGTAGTACCAAAATGGGTGCCTTGAACACATACATATTAAGGAAACCAATGTTTTGTTCCCTGCAAGAACTTACAAGAAATATTGACTACAAAAACATGAGACAGAAGAGTATTTAGAATTCTTTGTCAACTAGGAAAAAAACCAGTTTTGCTGATGCATAATTCTATAGTGGATGTATCTTTGCTGGCTGCTTCTCTCTCTTTTTTTTTTGGTACCGGGGATTGAACTCACGACCTCATGCTTGCCAGGCAGGCGCTTAAGCCACTGAGCTAAATCCCCGGCCCGCTGGTTGCTTCTCTTAAAGGATTATATGGGGAGTTACACCAAGCATAAATAGTGATTAAACTGTACTTGTGATTAAAGTTATCAATGGAAATATAAAAGTGTTGTCTCATCATGGAGTTTTGGCTACCATGAATCCAACCTAGATTTCTTTTAATAATAGATACTTTTACTAGTAACTGAAAATTGTGTCAGAATTCTATAAAAAAAGAGAAGCAAATGAAGGCTCAATCCTAGAAGATCTGAAGTGTGTGGTCTTTACCAGGTCTCGGGTGGCAAGGTACATCAGTAGAGCGCTTGAGGAAAATGTCCGGAACTTGAACATGACAGTGGAGATATTGGGGTACCAGCGAATGGGGCGGCTGACCAGTGCATAACCTTCTCCATCAAACTGAATAGTCCCTTCGCTGTCTTCCACCTGAGGACTGGAAAGAAGCATTTCAGATGAATGACACCTACTTGGTCTGCATGGTGTGTTATTACTCAGTGCATCAAACTATCATCTGGGAACACATTGCAAGCTATTGTGTGGCAGGAATCACCCCAAATATATCTTCCATCCTTTGCTTCTCTCCACCTCCACTACCACCCCCTTAGATTCAAACCCACTGTCTGTCACCTGGATGTCCTATGTGTCCAACAACCACATCGTTGGTGTTTCAAATGCTTTAAGTTTTAGATAAATGCTTGGTGGATAGTTATAGTCATGGTTAATTATGTTTTAATGATATTTGTGCAAATATGTGAAGTTCTGAGTCAAGACTCCATTACTACATAATATATGTGCATACACACATACACATAAATATATATATATATAATATATATATCATAATATAATATAGGCACTTAATCTGGATATTCAACATCCAACATATTACCTGACAGATTATTCAGACAGTGAAGGATGTCTGTAGTGTGTGTGTGTGTGCGCGTGTGTGTGTGGATGTGTGCACGCATGTGTTTTAAATCTGCCTCCTTCACTTCTCATGAAGTTCTAAAAGCTCTAGGACACCATAGGAAAGTTAGGGTTCAGCCCCTATGCCAAGCACAAACTCAATATCTAGCCTGACACTTGGTTTACAGAATCCACTACACATTTGTGGAATGAAGGAGATTTCAGGATTGAAAAGTGCTTCACAGAACATATTTTTCAATTGATATTGGTTGAATAACTAAATATCTAAGATAAGACTTATGAATACAACATGAAAAAATTTCAAGCATGAGGCTCTCTACAGTATACGTATCTTTATGTCTGTTGTTGCAAGATAAATCTCAATTGCAGGTATATTTTTCAAACTTTCAATATTTACATATTAGCATCTATATAATCTCTGAAATTGGAGAGTTGTACTAGCTTGAGAGTAGAGGAAGCTATTTAGACAAATTGTGATTTTCTCACACAATAACAGGAGCCTAGAATATTTTTTATGAAACTATGGTTAATGAGGAAGTTTACAAAATACAAAAATTAATGGCTCCTGTGTAGAAAGAACAATTACACATTCTCAACAAGTTGGCTTTCTCTCTGGACTAGGGAGAAATAAAACACTAAAGACAAGATAAGAGACACTTTTTCAATATTCATGAAAAATGCTAACTGGAAGGCTGAGGAACTAAACCAGTCTATCAACAGTATAATTAATAATGACTAAATTGCTTATTATTTACACTTCCTTTATCATGATAATGAATAAATTAATTCTGAAGCACTGAATTAGAGATACGAGAATATTGCAGAGAACCTATGTAAGAGACATTCCTTGAAGTTCTGTTAACAGGATTTTCCATTAATGCTATTATGCTACCCACGAAAGCCCAGGAAGGGGTTGTTAGCAGTCCTCACTGATTCTTTTCTGGATGCTATGGCTCAGTATGGTCTTACTTAGAATTTAAAAAATTCTAACCAGAAAAACATAGTCTCATAATGCAACATGATGATAACTTGGGGGAATCAAAACAAAATGCATTTCTGTTTCTTATAAAAAACTTAGGGCATTTATATGTTCCTGTCCTTACGTCTCTAATCTGTGAACTCCTTAACAGAGAAAAGAGCAGATCGTAGGGGAGGCATCCCGGAATCTCTTAGAGACTCTCAGGAAGGCCTTGTTACAAGCCACTCAATACTTCACGCCTGGGCTCCACAAGCATGAGATGAAAGGTTAAATCAACCTATGGTTCCTGAAACTCCTTCCAGTGAGGACACTTGGGATATTCTCCTCTTCAGCAAAAGACACATCTGTGAGAAAGACTTTTATGCTTGGAGTGGCCAAACATACTTAATTCATCAGCTCATCCTCACCAATCAAGGAAAGTGTAGCTTCAAAACTGGTGAGTTTGGGTTTGGGAAAAATAGTTCTTCTTGATGTATTCCATAATATTTCACCATTATATTAGAGCTTTCCCATTTGCTTTGAGTACGTTTACCAGCAAAAGTAAATGCTCTTTTATGATTAATAAATACAGAGAACCTTAGCTTTCTTTTTGTTCCTTTGTTGAACTGAACGTCTGGTCAAGTTGGGAAGTGTTAGTTATGACCTTTGGAATAGCCATGTTCTTCCCCATGTAACTTGTTTACTATAGAACTGCACACATATGTATGGTTTTATAATCTAAAATTTCATCATCATTTTAACGTTCAGTAAAATAAATTTTACTGGTAGTAATTGTTTTTGTATTTTAACCTTACTGTGATTTTCAGAAGTTTAAGAAAAATGAAATGGACATTTTCTTGTATATACCTAAGTGGTTAATCCCTCTAAAACATAAAAACAGTGATATCCCTTACTGATCATTATTACAAGCAAATTTCTAAAAGAGATATTCTAGCATCTTCTCCAATATTTCACCAGTCTACCTTTTATGACTCTCCTCTTTAACACTTTTTCCGTAAAATAATTTTTGTTGTTTAACTTGAATAGTTCATCTGACTGAGATGTGACAAAAAAGCCCAAGGACAGGGGAGGCCTGGGAAATGGGCACATCAAGATAGAGCACTTGGCTGAAGTGAGAGGAGGGCACGTCCAGGTGAGCAGCACCATGCGTGGGCTGCGTTTTGGGCAGAGTGCGCTGAGCTAGGGGTCTTCAGCTTGCTGGCGCACCTTACCGTCAGCACCCTTACTCGGAGGCGGCACACATTAACACACCGGGAAGAACTTGCAGGAGTCCTTCTCCCATTTTTCAACCCAGTATAAGAAAATTTGCACTAGTTTTTTCCTGCACACATTTCTGGCTCTCTAGTTTCCCTACATCGGCTCTTTGGTCTCTAGGAGACTTAAGCTGTTTCTGTATTCCCCCTGCTGTGTCTTTTAATTGGACTCTAACTCACTGTAAAGTCTCACTTCAAATGTCACCTCTACAAGGCAGAGCTTGATGCCCTGAATTCAGTGTGAGTAATCATGGTATCCTCTATACCTTTTAAAAGGGATTTTTAAGTATGCCTTGCATTTCAGCTATTTTAGTATTTGTCTTTTTTCTTGGGTACTGAGGATCAAACTCACAACCTTGCGCTTGCCAGGCAGGCGCTTAGGCCACTGAGCTAAATCCCCGGCCCAGTATTTGTCTTTTTCTCGTATCCTTGTAGTAGATTTCTTGATTCCTGGAATAACTGTAGTATCAAGAAGTTATAAGCATGAATCTCAGTAATCTACAAAACACTCTATGAATGTACAGGAATGCTGTTGTAATTATGTTAACTGGAATAAAATGCTGTATTTCAGGAGCTTCTTTGCAGAACTGATGTTGCAGCCTTGCATGATATGTACTGCTGCCTGAACATTTCTGTCTTGGATATATTACTCGTGATAGGCATTTGAAAACCTTACTTGAAATGTACCAAGGAAATCTTTAGGGAACATTAGTGCTTATTTATGACAACTAACTATTAATGTGGGACTCATTGTTTTGGTTGTATTGAATGGATTTTACAGACAACCTTCCAGCAATAGATTTTATAGATTATTGACAAAATCATCTTAAGTGGGTCAGATTTTCAAACTGTCCTTAATACCATGTCGATAAGTTCATAAGCCAAAAGAGCATTGGGAGTCAATTATATCCCTTATTGACCACTGAATAAATGCAAATTTCTAAAACATACATTCTAGTTATATTGGAGCTACATACTTTTAGTGAAACCCAAGAAAGGTTGAGAAAGAAGTTGGAAGTTTATTCTGCTACATTAATGGAGGATTTGGGTTTTGAAGGTGTATTTGCATCTTCAATGGGAAATGAAAAAGTAAAAAATTATTATGTTTGAATTGCTATGTATGTCACATTAAGCTTCTAGGTATTTAATTTATATTTTATAGCTTTAATTCAATATACTTAAGCTACTCTAGGCTCAAGTGATTAGGGAGCTCAATATTTATGCTGAGAAATCTAGCTAGTTATTTTACATTCTTAATTCAGTCATATATAAGATACATTCTCTATGCATGCTTTGTATTCTTGTAAACAGTTTCAAGTTCCTATCTCTTATAGTTGATGATGTCTATTGTGGTCCTTCCTGGGTCTTGGTTTTCATCCTCTTCAGCAGGCTCAGAGTCCCATGGCTATAACTGGAAGCACTTGCAGGACATTATGTGCCAGTAAGAAAAGTCCTGTAGGAAATAAAACCCGAACTTGGGTTCTAAGTGCGTGCTTAATCAGTTTAGGGAGTACGCTCTTTATGAAAAAATAATTACCATTCTATAATATCCACACATACAGAAAGCCCTAGATGTGAAGGGACACAAAAGGAGTAAGAGATAGTTGTCTTAACTGACTGTGGTTGAAATATCTTCCCTCTGCAAGTTGCATAAACATTTATGACTGTATAAAAGTGGTGCTACAGCATTTCCAAGGCCTGGGAAAATGCCTGCACCGATGGAGCCAGGGGGTTGACACTTCCTTAGTTTTCTTGGTAAACACACCTCTGAATATAATCATTTCAAAATAACTTCTTATCACCCACAAGATAATAATATTGCACAATAAAATACAAACATTTGTGAAACACAGGGAAGACCTTAGGAGATTTTTCACCTCAACTAACCTGACAGTGCATCCTTTGCAGTCACCTTCTATTTCTCGGAAATTCCATAAACCTATAGGTTTGTTGTCAAAGTACGTTTCTCCCATACAGCCAGTGAATGTAATCACCCGTACAGCATCGGCCTTCTGCAGAGAGATGGTGTATTTGTTATAATACAGAATTTCACAAATAATCTGGAGGTATCTGTGAGAGTTACCTGCAGCAGGAGCCAGACAAGTGATTATCTATGCCTTCTGATACCCTGGCTTTATACGCACTCATCTGTTTACTATGTTAGATCATCACAACTGCTCCAAATAGGTCAATGAAAGAAGAAAAGCTCAAATATCTCACCAATGGATCCTGGTCACTTTTTGTTACACTACTTTATTCCTACTTTTTTCCCAACTAAAAGCAATTGTTCCTTGATATCTTCCAGGGATCGGACATGGGGGTCTCTTTGAAGCCTCGATTTCCTTCTATAAATGGGATAGTGTCGGTACAGAGCCTACGCACAATTCCCGCCAGTAGTTTAAATCTTCTTTAGATCACTTACAAAACCTCACATATTGCAGTGCTATGAAAATAGTTGTTACGCTGCATTGTTTAGGGAATAATGACGAGAGAAGTATCTGCACATGCTCAGTTCAGATGCAATTTTATGTTTTGAATAGTTTCAAGCTTTGGCTGACTCTAAAGATAGAGAACCCATAGTTGCCCAGGTCAGGCTGTGAACACCTCCCAGCTTCTAACTTTAGGCCAGCTGCTAAACTTCTGCATGATTTATCCCTTGGCATACAAGGTGGGGCTGCTATGGGAATTAAATTAGATAGTGTGTTACGGTCAGCTCAGTCACTGTTACACGGAAGTTTCAGTGTTAGTGAGCCTGAAGGGTTGCCTTTGGGCAGGTCTGGGGCACACGCACACTAACAGGACGTCTGTCTGAGGTCGTGGGAAAGTGTCCAGCCTGAGGGCCCAAAGGAGCACAAGAAGCAACCACACAAATTACCCTCCGATAGCGCCACCCTAAACCTTTTCACTTCCAATTACAGCAACTTGCATGCAGGAGAGAGAAGAAAACTAAAGCAACTTTCAAAAAGGACCAGGTAGGTGTTGTTTGCTGGGACTCAACAAGTATCCATTGAATGCCAATTCAGAGAAGCCTGATCCATAGAATTATCACAAAAGAGGAAATTACCCAGCCCATTCCAGAGATCCTGGTAATTTAATTCAGGCAACTGCTTATTCTAGCCTTGGCAGGTTACCGATAAATAGTACATTGTGTTGTTTATAACTTTGTAACTCTTATTTCAAAGCTAATCTACATTTAGTTGAATTGTCTGGAAAAATGATAGGTTGAGGCGTTTGGATTTTAGAATAAACATAAGAAGATAGCCCCTGAGTTGGAAAAAAGCTATAACTTTAGGTGAAACTTATCACAGGAGTATTTTCCTACTGTGGTGGCCATGCAGAGAGAACGCTGGTGACAGTGTCACAGTGGTCCTTGGAAAGCTCCATCATTGACTGGAGCCTCTTCATTTTCCAGAGGTTGATTCTCCTACTTGTGGATTCTCTTGGGTTTTCTGTGGGTCCTTGGGTCCTGAAATGCTATCCTTGAGAAACTGCCCTGCTCATTTAAGTTTTCATCACCAAATTCTTTTAGTTCTTTGCAGCTTTTCCTAGGTGCCTTAAAACTTTGAGCTAGAGTGATAAAAAAAAAAAACTTTCTATAGAACTCATTTTTCTGTCTTTTTATTTCTGAGACTAACATAAAGTTGTTTTCAGCCAGTGACATTTGCATAATAACTCCTGAAAGTATAATTCAAGGTATGACTACCATGGCTTAGGGATTTGTCATGCATTTAATACACTTCATCTCATTACTTATCATAGTTAGGAAGCTCGGTGGTTTAGGACTAGAGATTCCTATGCTTGTTAACCTGTGTTCAGATCCAAGCTCTGTCCCTAAGTGTTGTCTGACCTTGGTCAAGATATTTAAATTTTGTCTTCCTCACACTCTTTAACCATTAAATGGGGAGCATATTACTATCTATTCTATTTTGGTCCAAGGGTTTGTATGTATTCTGCTCAAAGTTTTATGCTGAAATCTTAACTTCCAAGGTGGAAGGTGGGGCTGTTGAGAACTGGGAGGTGATTAGCTCATGAGGTTGGGGCCTCCATGACTGAGATTAGTGCCTTAAACAACAACAAAAAAGGCCCAAAAGAACACATTTTCCCATCTAGCATGTGAGGGTGCAGCAGTAAACTACACTCCACGTAGAACAGGATCCACTAGAGACCACAGCTGCAAGAACCTTGATCTTGGGCTTCTCAGCCTCCCAAATTGTGAGAAGTATATTTGTTGCTATATTACATGCTTCCCAGCTCTATCATATTTTTGTTATAGCAGCCCACATTGACTAAGATATAACTGGATTTGATTTCAAAATGTATGGGTTTTGTACCACAGCGTGCTGTCCCTATACTTATCTTTGTAGCAAACAGGAAAAGTTGGCAATGTGACAACATTATCATACACCATGTGCGTTTCGAGGTAGCTCCATGAAGTAAGGATGATTTTATTGCGTTATGGGATCAAGTCTCATACTTTAGTGTCATATCTCATACGCAAAGCAAATAAAAGAGCCTCACTCTGTATGAAAGTAGAGTTCTCCTAAATTTGGTGTCACCCAGGCTTTTCACATTTTCTGACTATCTTGTGCCAGGGTGATTCTGACAAGTCCAGGATTATCTATTATATTTGATTATACTCTCGTATCTCACCCACAGGTCATTTTGCAACAGCTAATTCCATTTAATCAACATAAGCTTCTTTAGCATGCAGACACTTCGGAATTTGAAATGCACATGGACCTGTCATGAAGCAATTATGAATATTAAAGGCATTTCTCGGTAAGAATGAGGAAAGAGCAACTCAAAAACTTTTAAAACCAGATCATGATTTTAAAGCTTATGCCTTCTGTGATATTTCCCATGGTATTCATAAATCTTTTAATTAGATGTGAGTATGGACTTTATAACACTTCATATCTATAAATCATGCATTGCTTCTGAAAATGAGGTATACTTAAAACCACTTTACTCCTGAGGCAACTGAAACAAGATTATAAAAAAGAAACGGATGCCACAGAATAGGACAGGACAATAACTAGTTAAATAAACATTCATAAGCATATGAAGAGGTGTTTTGAGATTGAATTTCAAAATTCAAAGAGAAAAACTGTTGCTTAAAATAAATTCATGTTTTCATAAAAATGAGTTAAGTAAAACTTGGCTAAGTTACTGCAGAGCTGTCTCATGCCCTTCTTCCTGAGTAATCAGGCCGGGTGTTGTCTGTCAGGGTGAAATCAAAGAGCTGGGGAGAAGCACATTACCTTTAATTTTCCAGTCAAGCCACCGACAAACAGCATTGCATTTGCATCCACATCTAGGATGGTGTAGCCCGGGGGAGACACTGAGTGGTAGGTACCGGGCATGATACTGGCTTTGGGTCCATCCAGGGCTCTCACCGAAATGGATCCATTTCTCCCCGTTCTTCAAGGGCACAAGTGGAAATGGAGAGGAAGATAACATAGAAAATGAAATCTGTGTCCTATCTCTGTCCACTTGAGGTTGAGAAGATACACAATCTACAGAGCTGCCTGAGAAAATTTTAGAGATAACTGGGTATTTAGCTTTCAACATTCCAGACACATTGAATCTCCCATCAGTACTCAGCCTGATCATTGTTAGATATTTTGATCAGATTCTGCTGGGACAAATAAGCAGCATTTTCTGACTCTGTGTGTGTCCACTGATGGGATGTGAGATGACACAGCAGCCCTCAGCTGATGGAATCGCTCTACTCTGGGTCAAGTGGAAAACCACATTGCTTTACATAATAATTTAGTATTTTCAAACACACACAATTTAAACTCATTTATAGGACTTCTGTTTGTATTTTGTCTAATTTAACTCAGCAAGTGAATCCCCAATGAGCCACTCTTTTGCAGTATAAGCTGCATAATTTCTCCTAAAATTCCTTATAATATCTTGGACACAGATTCGCTGAAGCAGTCTTCTTGGAATGGTATGTCTTCTGTTTGGACACTACAGACAGTGTATTATCTAGTCTTTAGAACTGTGTATACAAATTGTGTAGAAGTTCAGTTTTAAATTCAATTAAGAGAACTTTGAAAGCTATTATCATTTTATTTCATTTTCTTTTTCAAGTGACTGGTTTCCATGAATTGTTAAATGTGAAAGTCTGGAGTGTCTTCTGAGACAAGCAGTCATAACAAAGTGTCAGTGTCATATTTTGTTCCCTGCTGTCTCATTTTGGCAATCTATCTTTGAGGGGGCACTGTTAAGTGAAATACATGGAAACAAAAGAATGGTTTCATCAACTAACATTTTTCTTTATCAAAATGAATCTTTTCTGATAGAATAAGTGTACCTTGTGAGAATAAATATCTTCAAGCCCACTAAAACACTTAGAGCCCCCAGCACCTCCACATACGTGACGGCACCATTTCCCCGTTTTTTACACACACACACACACACACACACACACACACACACACACACTTTTTGCTGAATATTTTAATAAAACTATTGCTTTTCACTAAATTGTCTTTCCATTTTTCCTTGTAAAAAATTTAAATATGTACAAACAGAATCAAAGAAACTCTATGACCCTTATCCCAATTCAATAGTTATTTATTCTTTGATTATTCTCTCATTTCCGATCAGCCTCATCTCTAGCCCCAGACCCTTAGCAGTATACTCAACTGTTAGCTGTTGTGGATATAGTAGGGAGTTGAGAACTGGAAAAAGAAGAGAAAAGGGGGAATGCATGGAGGACAGGAATGGCTGTATACGTGATCTACGTCCTGTCTGAAAGTTGTGATTGGTTCAAAGTTTCCGAAACAGAATTACTGTTCCAATTCCTTATTACCTTCTATTTTAATTATTATTATGAAGGAGTATGAACCTAACATACCATACTTAGATCCTAAAGTTTTTACACTGCGTATGCTTGTAGGCATGGTTGTTATGCAGATTAGGAGAGGAACTGTATACTAAGAACTAAGTAATAATGACAGTTGTTATAGCCTGAACTTGGTTTAGTAAGAATGTAAGTGCTTTTTATGTTTTTCAAGGTATATAAGATGATTAAAACCAACTAAACCACTGAACTCCTACCAAATGGCAGAGGAAGGGCTCATAAATGGACTGCTTCCTCTGATGAGTACTTTAAAAGTTTGTAAAGACCTAAGAAGTATGACAGATATACACATCCCCACACATTTATACATCTACATTTAATATAAAAAACTCAAATACATATGTATTCATTCATCCACAGCTGCCTTATTAAAATGGAAATAGCAGTTTGCTCATAACCTGAGAAACTCAAAATTGTTATTCAATTATCTTCCTTTTTATTGAGTAATCACCTTGATGCTTCAATACGGTACCAATAGGTGTCATCAATAGTCAAGTCAGGATACTCTACCCGGCCAACTCCAGATCCAACATCCCAGAGGAAACTTACTTTTCCTTTCCGCATTTCTATAGCCAGAAAGTCGGTCTGGTGCAGAGACATAAAAAATGATAGTTATAAGGTACAACAGTACTCTGAAAGAGGTGAAAGGATAGAGGAGTCCACTCCAACAGGTACCATTTACAGAAATGTAAGATAACAGAATTCAGAGTTCATTCTTATTTTCAACAAAGACTGAGTTTTAAGGTGTAGCTGTGATATTTTAACCCAAAGTGACCCAGAGATTCTCAGGGAAATGGCACATATTCACTTATGCCATGACTGGTCTGCTGAGAGGTCATCTATATGGAAGATCCACACTTGGGCAATGCCCAGTGGTTGAAATAGAAACAGGGGGAAGTTCATGGATGGTGAGACTTAGTCTGTAGGTAAGACTTAGTCTAATTTGAGCATAAATTCAACATGACTTAGAAGAGGGTTCATCCATGGTAAATTAGTATACAATTTACTATTTTCATTTCATTAATATGAAAGTTCCTGTAGTTTAGTTTTTTATTTGAAAAGCTTTTAAAAAGCTTTATTCTTTTTTTTGGTCTTCATTTTTGTCTTTTTGAGACAGAGTCTCACCATGCAGTTCAGGCTGGCCTTGGGCTCACTTTGTAGCCCAGGCTGATAGCAAACTTGCAAGGACCCTCCCACCTCAGCCTCCCTAGGGCTGACACAAGAAAGCTTTATTCTTATTAGCCATTTATTTATTTATTTATTTATTTATTTATTTATTTATTTTTGGTACCGGGGATTGAACTCACAACCTCACGCTTGCCAGGCAGACGCTTAGGCCACTAAATCCCCGGCCCTAGCCTTTCTTTTTAAACAAATAGATCTAAAAATATGATCCAAAGTAAATGTTAGTGTACTAACAAACTAAAGTGCCTGAGTATCACAGAGAATTTTCCTCCTGTTTGACACTTCAGAACTCTGTAAGATTCTACGGTTTTCAAGTCTGAAAAGCAGTTTGGGGAAAAGGTTACTGGATTCCCTGCATTTCTCAGTGCCAGGACTATCATTTGATTCCACATCTATACAACAGTCTTGAGAAAAGCCGAATATTGAACTTACAAACTTGGCACTCCCAAGATAAAAAAGGAGGTTGTCAGCGACCGCTGTCTTGACATTGATAATAATATTATTGTAGCTTCCTTTCTTGATTTCTGGCTTGTATGTTCGAATGCAGTCACCACCAGAAGAGACAGATACTTTGATCTTCAAGAAAAACAAGATACAAAGACTAAATCTCTCAGACAGTCTGAAGTAGTCCCCACACAATCATAGCACTATCAGCATTTTTTCTTTGAGGTCCTTTGCAATCACCCAATAGTATCACTAGCTGCCCATATGCAGACCGCACTGTACTCATTAATGAAGGCACAGAAGAGTGGTCCTGCACAAGAACTTTGACAGCGAGCTGTTCAATGTTCTGTATTTCTCCTTGAGGAACATAGGCACACTTTTCCAAATGAGATTTTACAAGAAGCTAATGGTAATGATCTGCATGAAGGCTGCTTAATGCAATTTTGTAACTCAAATTTCAGCAATTTTGGTATCATTTAAAGTAGAGAATAAATCTAGGGAAGCCATTTTTCTTTCAGTTTTCAAGAGGAAATTACTGGCCCTCTCTTTCTCTTACAGCTGAAACAGGACAAAGAGATTTTGTTCTAGATGGTCTAACAAGAATACTAATCATTCTTCTCAGAACATACATTTCAGAATAAATTATATCTTTTTTTATTAAGTTTCTAGGAAATAAGATGGAAATAATTTCCAATGGTTATCACTATTAAGATATGTAACAGCTTCTTTTTCTTTTGAGTAGTACTTTAAAAATTACTATAAATTGCTAAGAAAGAAATTCCTATGTGAATCAAATGACACTGTTCCTTCTAGTCTTAGCTTACAGTGAGGGAATCTTCCTTCAATCACAAATTACATTATTGGATTTAATTTCCTTTGGGTGAGGTACAGAATTACAGCAAAGGGCGCTTTCAGGACAGCAGTGTGTTCTCTGAACTCGCAGAGAAGTGCTTACTTTGCTGATTGATGTGTACTCGAAGTGGGAGGCAGAGAGAGAAGACACCAAACCTCTTTTGCTACTTGTTCTAATACCTAGCTTCCAGAAGAATACTGGTCCTCACATGCAGTAAATTTATATTTTCCCATTTCTTCTGATATTTTATGTTACTTGTTTAGTTTGCCCATTTGGAGCATTCCTAGTAACTAGCATTCCTGTTACTCCCATAAAAGGCCTTTGTAAAGTCAAGCAAGACGGCCTAGGCTACCAACCCAGTCTCCACAAGAGGGCATCTCCAAGAATTTCACTGGGCTGTGGATGCGGGGAGCATGGTGGGCTTTCACCAAGAGTGAAGACCACACTGAGGAGGTTGTAGCTGTAAAACTGCTTGTATTCAAAAGGCAGAGGTAAGGGGGTCTTTGGGGCACTGATGTCCAGGTAAATGTACATACATTTGGGAACCTCTGGGAATCCAGCAGACTGGTGGCAGCTCCTGTGGACTCCATTGCACAGTGCACATAGTTAGGTGGTGTTGTTTCCTCGCTTGAGCTGCTAAACTAATTGCATCTCTATGCAGAGGAAACTATTTGGGGCTATTATCTGAGAAGAGGGTCATTCCTGAGGCCCTGTGTGTAGTGGCCTGGAGCTGGAATAACAAAAGGAATCTACTTTGGAGGCTGCTTTCTGGTCCTTGCCCTTTCCCTCAGTGTTGGCCCAGCCTCCTATCTGAGGGATTCAGGACGTGTGGGGAAGGGAAGTGACCCCTGAGGCCCAGAGTGTTTGCTTTGCTGTCTAGAGAGGTTCCTTTCCTGATAGTATGGTTTTCAGTGAGGAAGTTGGTTTTTTGCTTCCCAAATGATGGACATTTCCTTCTACGTATGAAACTAAAAGAGGTGAATCAAAAAAAATTTCAGAAAACTTTAAACAACAAACGTACAATTTTGACTCTGGACATTAATAGCATAGCCTTGTGCACCGGAAGCTGACAATGCATGCTACACACGATTAAAAAGATAAAGTAACACAAGAGAAAGACCACATAATAGAGGGCAGGGAGGGAAAACATAGTCTTCACCTATTGTTAATGTTCAGAAAACGGTGTCAGATATGGTGAGTTTTTAGGAATTTGCAACAAGGGATGCCAAACCATCGTCACTGAAGACCTAGGTGTTGAGCAAGTTTAATATCTGAAGCACAGGTGCCACTGGTACAGTAAGAGAACAAAAGAGAACAAGACATCAAGATCTGACTGCAATTCATGAGCAGAACTACGTAGTAGACCTAAAAGCACTGCGGGGATCCATTAGTAGTCAAAGTGGTTCTTACGCCTCTACTTCATGAGTGCTTGACAACCCGGCTGTGGGACCATCTTGTGACAGGTTTAATCACAAGCAAATCATGTTTATTTAAAGAACACGATTAAACAAGACTCGGTGACTGTTTAGAGAAGGAACGGCTGGGTATGTAGGGAGCGCATGACTGTTTAGTCTCAGGGTGAGCTTCAGATCTTGGTTTCAGATGCCTAGAACTTCCAGAGATGCCATGACTGCGTGCTGGAAAAGGGGTCTTCACAGTGTTGAGCAGAGTGCCAACACTGAAACCTGGTGAGCTATGAAGCCCATCTCGAGAATTCAGTCTAACAAAGCAGTTATTTTAAAATCAAGCATACTGAATGCCACGGGGATTCACGAGTAATCTACTTTATGGCATATTTTGCACATTTGAAATTTTAGTTCTCAGAACAAAGTGACATTGCCATTAATATGCCAGCAGTTAATCTTATAAAGACAATCTACTGCTCAATTCTTACATACACATGTAAAAAACAATTTGTAGTTTCTCTTTTCTTTGTTTCAAATACAATATAGACCTAATTAAATATAATCTCAGTGCCTAAAAACACAGGCAACCCATACTATTGGTGATCAATTTGTAGCTCATTTCTCCTTACAAATACTTTGTGCTTTGATTCACAATTATAGATATGTGTTTTGAGCAACTTAAAACAGGTAAATCAAATTCAGTATCTATAAATTTATTTAGAAAAATTTTCTAGGATATATCCCTCTTACAAAAGGGGAGAAATTTCTAAATACAAATACCCTTTGGCTCTATCAATCATTGTATTTCTAATACAACTCCTTAATGAGATTTCTAAAAGAAATCACTAAGCATTTGATACTTCTAAGGCATTTCTTATGGAACATTATTCATCATACAATCATCGTGAATTCAACTAATTATCACTGAGTATCTCATTATATCTATTGGATTTTCACTGCGTTTTTAGTGCAGTAACTAGGACATTCATTTAAAGAGTATCCGCTACTCAATTTGAGAATCAACAATTCCCAAGAAAGCTACTTTAAAATAAATGCCTTTAATTTCTTAATTAAGAAATGTCTTTCTTAATTTTCGTATCAAATATGTTATAGTCATAGCCAGATCCTCAAGCCAAGTTGAAATTCTACGACAAGTCAAAAAATATCCTTGGTTTGTACAAAACTCATTTTAAAATGGCTGCTTGAATTTTCCTAAAATCTAACAAAAATAAAGCATTTTGTTGCAACTTCTTCTCATAAAACATGTTAAAATTTCCTTAAAAGTATTCACCATCTTTTATACGTGCACTTTTTACAATGAGACAGGTACATAATCTACTTATGTGTCACAAGTTTTTCTTTTTATGAGGGAGGAGGAAAGAATTCACAAGTGATGAATATTTGGGCAGATGTTTAGATTTCTTACAGTGAAGAAATAATACAAATGTCCAGATTTCCTTATTTTGTTTGGTAATTAATCAAAGACTGTGGCTAAATGTCTGATTCCTAAGGGAATACTTATTATTACTTTTTCTTCAAAGATATCACTGTTAAAATGCACAGTGAAATGACATATCAAGTACTTTCTCTTAGCTACAGCTGGAGTCTGCTTTCTAGGTTTTCTCACACGCTACTGAGGCCTTCTAGACTGATATTCAGGAAGCGCAGGTCTGATGCACTCTGATTAAAGTGTTCATGCTCAAACACTTTCACCAGTGGGGTCCCTCCTAAGTACAATTATTACCAAATAATAGATTGTGGTTAATTTATCACTTCGGCACAGATAAGACCTGGCTGCCCTTGACATTTCCAATTTAATGTTCCTTTTACTCAGGACCTCACAACAAAATAGAATGGCCTTTCACAAATGGACACTATGACCTCACCTTTGCCTTTGGTCAAGCCATTCCTCGTCTCAGAATGCCCTCCCACCTCTCCCTCTTCCTGCCGCCACGTCCCACATGATGGCACTTCCAGGCCTGGCCCAAATTCTTCCCTTTGGGCTGTCTTCTGACCTACTAGAAGGGACCTTTCATTTTAGAGCACTTCCTCTGGCCCATGTAATTGGTATTGTATTTCACATTATCTTATGAGTTGCTTGCATATGTGTCTTTTTTCCTCTATGACATGAAAACTTTATTCGAACAGTAACAAAATATACTAGGATTCTCAATTTTAAACCAATAAGGTGATTATCATTCTCTTGAATGGTCATTTGTAGTTTATAAACAAATTTCCTTCTTCTATCTGCACATAGCTTTAAAGTAAATGCAAAAACAACAACAACAACAACAACAACAACAAAAGAACTAGAGGTCGTTCCACAGGATACACCAGGGTGTGTGTGTGTGTGTGTGTGTGACAATCCCTCTAGAGGTAATATTAACAGATACAATCAGTTATTGATTGTGAAAACAAAAATTGCTTACAGAATTGGCTTGCTTCCGGGCTTGATTTATGAGTTCTTTTATCTCGGAGATGTTTTTCTTTAGGTTATCTTCAAGCTCCTTGATGGGTTTGAGTTGATCTAGGAGTCGATTAGCTTCTTGTTCTAGATTCTTCACAGTGGCATCTGCATCTGTAACTGCACAGAGCATGTTTGCGCGCGTGCGCGTACACACACACACAGAGGGAGAGAGAGAGAGAGAGAGAGAGAGAGAGAGAGAGAGAGAGAGAGAGGAGCACAGCAATGTGTTTAGTTATGCAGTTTTTTCTTGCCCAGGACATAAAGCAAGCCCATGACTATCCAAGCAGAGAGTGCTGGCAAAAGCGCAATGCGAATATTGCAGTTGAGACGCAAGCGGTCCAGTTAGAGAAAGTTTTGGGCTTCGTGATTTAGAAAAATTAGCATTGAAGGCAGAAGATACGATGAACTTAATTCAGTGCTTAATTCTGAGCTGCGGCCAAAGAGCCAACCTTTATAGAGCAGAACTTCAGTCACAGGACTAGGAAAATGAAAGCATCTTGAAAATGTCACCTGGTCTATCCCAGCCGGAACCTCATTTTAATCAAGGTTCTTGCACAAAAGTGTTTTTTTTCCTTTTCTCACTGTCTTTCTTTACACATCTCAGAGAGAAGCTATCAAAGTGTGGCCTGAAGAGCATCTCCATGTTGGACAACCTTCAGACTGAGGCCTACGTTACACTTTAATTAAATCTTCCAGGCCGCAGTTCCATTTCATTTTGAAGAACAGTTGATTGTCTTGGGCTATACATGAGTTTGAATGATACTAAATCCCTGTTTTTGCAGGTTAAAAAAAGTTGAATACTGGCAGTTTCAAAAGTTTCAATCCTAAAATAGCTTAAAATTATCACAGATCCTAGACTTCCGGTGTGTGCTTTTTGCGAGAGGGCACACAACAAACGCAAAGCTGCTTATACCTTCTTTGGGGTGCTGGTGATCTTATCCAACGACATCATTTATTATCTGGTTAAATGTCTATTGTTTAGCTTTCTGTCACTGTGACCCTGATGAAAAAGTGGAACTCTTTAATGTCCAAGGCCACCTGCCCTGTTTGCCTGTGACTGATCTCTTCTATGGCTCAGGGTGGAATCACGCAAGGCACAAGGGAAGTAAGTTAGTTTTCAGCAAGGCTCTGAAGTAGGAATTTTCACCTCATGCTCATAAAAGGGACCTGCATTGTTAGTGGTGTCTCAAAAGGATATAGGTTTATTAACCTTACTAGGTCAAGAATTGAGTGTATTCTTCCTGAAGTGCAGTTATCTAAAGCCTGAGTTACTACAGTTATCCTGCTGTTTTGTACACTTGAAATAAAAATTCACTTGTTTCTTTCCTTTAATTCTCTATCATTATTCTCATAGTCTACAAATTATTCCAGAATCAAGGAATACTGATTTAGATTTAGATTCACAAGAAAGAGAAAGAGTAGTTAAGCAAAGATTGCTTAGACTTAGGTAAGCTGCAGGCCCTTGCAATGTTCTCAAATTTTTTATAGTAAATGCTTCAAAAGGGGCCTATGGAGGGGTCTTCTTCTTCCTCTGCATTTGGGAGCAATTTAAGCAGCATGGGACTTTTCTTGGAGGTTTGGAAAGTAAGTCATCTGTGGTATTAAGTCAGATGCTTTCTTTTATAGTAATGTTTGAAAACTTTCTCATTTTCTTTCCTAATTACTTACAGAGTCTGTTTTAAAATCACTTCTGAAAATGGAATTTGATAAGCTAGTAAATTTCTAGATTATCTGTATCTTTTAGGATCTAAAATTTATTAGCATAAAACCTCACCAAGTACTGTTTTTTATATGCTAAATTTCCTCCCTTCAGTTGTTATACCTCCTTCAGAACTTGGCCTCTTTTGTGCTTTATTTTTCTTGCTTAAACTTGCCAATCATTTGACTTGCTAATTATACCACCAAAGTTTTACCTTTTGGAATTAACAGTTCTGTTATTTTTCTAATTAATTAAGTTTTAAAAGCTTTATTTTGGTTAAGACAATTGCACTTTTCAGACATTTCACTAGTTTTTAATAGCACTATTAAAACATTTTATGTCAAATATATCCAAGTACTAGACTTATATTCAGGAAGACCCTTTTATATATCCAGCTTTCATAAGCAACGGTGGAAAGAATCCCACAGTGGCGTCTAGTCTACTGCAGTACCAAACAGGAGGCCATGCGAAGCTCAGCATTTTGCAATAGGCAGTGAATGTAGCATAAAAGTTACTCAGTGGCGTATGAGTCAACAGATACATACTGATTTCTGCAGGTAATTTCATGAGGAAGTAAAACAAAGAGAAATTAGAAAATTCCTGAGGAAATGTTTTCTGTAAATATTGCAAAAAAAGCGACTATCACCAAAATGTTATTTTTTTATAACAGGTACAAATGAGACATGGACCCCATCTTATACAAACATTATCAAATAAAAGTACCCCAAACATGTAACTAGCAGGCTGTTGGTCATATTGAATGAAATGTTCTAATAAAGTAGAAATGAAGAAAATTTAATTAATATTTATAGATAATTATTTATGCTAATGGAGCGTAAAGTAGAAAAAAAGTTAGACATATATTATCAAAAGGCCATTACTGGTTGTGAGTCAACCTAAAATAGAATAAAAGGATGCTTCAAAAGATAAACAGGTAGCAATATTTCCATAAAAATGCATCTTTTCCTCATTTTGATTGGAAATGTCACGATGTGGCATGTATCAGAAGTTAGGCAAATGGAATCTTTGGACTATAGAAGAAGCTATATCTGCGTTTATGTTTAAATAAACTAAAAGCCACTTATATCTCCTTTTTTTTTCTTCCTGGAAGAAATGGTGCTCTTCCCAGCTCTGAATATGTATCAGAGGTCTGTGCTCTTTCTCGTTCACAAAGGGGCCGTGGGAGTCCTCATAACCCACCGTGACAATGGTACTGATTTCTGCAGTTATATCAGATGGGTTCCTGTCTGTCCTATCATCACATGCTTGGCACGCAAATGCAGGAGACGCTGGTACAATCAGGTGCCCCTTTCTGAATCACACTGCATCTGGATTGCTTATCACATAACGTCAGTACCAATGTTTGTGTCACTAGACTGCACAAATATTTTGCTAACATATGGAAGTGATATGTGAAGAGAGCTAGTCTCTTGGAAGTGAAAAAAACAAACATCCAAGCATTTCTTGGGGTAAAACTATACATCAAAATAATGTCTTATCATTTGATGGACAGAAAATCATACATTGAAATGGAAATATTTAGCCACTACATGAAACTAACAATATAAATTATCTTATTAAATTCTTCCAGATTTTTTCAGTAAATTATTATTGAATCAATATAATTTGATATAGTATGTAAGAGATGTGAAGACATAATCTTTAGAAATTACACACATGCTTTATTTTTATTTCCTAGAAATGCTAAAAAACTGGAATATATACAATAAATTATAAAAATTTTCCAACGTTAATGCTTCTCAAATTGATATTTTCATTCCCTGTTCTAAATGGCCTGCTAATGGGTGTGTTCTGGAACTCTACGTCCCAGGAAATGTGGCCAATTCTGAGTACACAGTTTGCTGAGTACAAATGTGTTTTCAGTTACACTAATGGATTCAAAAGTGTTTGGCAGCCTGATACCACACGTAATGCAGACCATGAGAATTCTAAATCTCCTCCGGATGAACAAATGTAGTTAAAAAAGGCAGAGGCAGAGGTAGGAGACTCGGGTTCTAGCTGGGGAGCGGTAGGCAGCTCAGTTGCGGTGTGTAAGGAATAAAGGGGAGACAAGACCACCCCACTCACATGTTCCCCGGCTCCACCATCTATGTCTAGGACCCGTGGTTATAGTGTGAAGAAATAAGTGGCATCATCCAGTGAAACACGAGAGAGCTTACTGTTCTTGGAAGGATCTTTCACCACCGCATTCGTTTCAGCCACACTCTCTGCTAGTTTATTGTAATTCTTCTTCAGGCCATCAAGATTCTGGTGGAGGTCTCTAATCTGGGCCAGGACATCTTTGGCTGTGTCGTTGGCTTGTCTGGCTTTGTCCTTAACAGCTTGCAGTTTAGCAGCTGTGTCTGTCAGCAGAAGAAGGTACCAGAAACAAAACAAAGGGTTTAGAGCTGGTAGTTTAATCCATGTTTGTCACAGTGAGGCTGCGGCTGGTTGACCTCAGAGACACACGGAGGCAGGAAAGGCTGAACTTTGTCTCATTCCGTTGTAACAAATGAAGCAAATTTTTAGCTAAATTAAATTTTCTCTGGGACCTTTGCTATGAATACCTGATTAGCTCTTGAAATAGCAAAGTGATTGTTCTAAATGTTCATTGTGGAAGGGCATATTGTGATTTGTTGCTGAACATATTAAAGAGTGAAATTGATTTGCATGAGCTGTATAGCTTCAGCACAGCTAGGCTTAAGACTTAATCTGCATTTCCTAAGTAGGGGGCGGAGGGTGTGTTTCAATTTCAGGATAGAGAGACTTTTGCAGGAGTGTTAGACTATGTGCTAGCATATTTTTATTTGCTCTCAGCATAGATTTTCTAGGTACAGTAAGTCCCAGACTTACAAACATTTGAGGAATGAACTGTGACAGATATGAACAGTCCTTGCATTATGAACATTTGTAGATGTGAACCATTGATCGTGGAAGTAGCTCATGTGTCTACCTTATCATTTTAAGGAGGCTACAAGAGCAAAAATAGTTT